>SCLF01071547.1:0-11506 GCA_004367975.1 Mesochordaeus erythrocephalus
TAGAAGTCTGATCTCCAAACTAAATATATCAGTCGAAAGCGAGAAGACTCAGCTAACTCACGGTAAAAATTTTATTGAGATTTATTTTATGCTCTACTTTTCAAATGAAATGGAAACGAGTTGGAGGTGTTTACGAAACATTTTGTTCCAATTAGACACAATTACTAAGACACTAAATATATCAGTCGAAAGCGTGAAGACACAGCTATGTCATGATACAAATTATATTGTAAGTTATTATCCAGCTTCCAAATGAAATGCAGACGAAGAACAAGTCGACATGATGTTAAAAAAGAGCAGGGTGTTTCCACCTTGTCGACTAATTTTTAGTGTATAGTACCGGCGCGAAACTCATCGAGCCCGCTTTTTTTGCTTTACCTATTTCACAATCCAAATGAAGCCTGTGCGACTACCGTCTCACATTGGACCAGGGGGTTAAATTTGGCAGATATAATATTAACGAAATGGGAGATGTGGCGAACAATAATAAGACAAAAATAAACGAATTCTGATACAGGGTTCGATAGTTATAGGGAAACCCGGCACCAAATCAATCCCAAATTTGCGTTTAGAAGGAGATGAGCGGAAGAATATTAGATATAAAAAGCTCATAATTAGATATCATACCGCAGTTAGTATACCCTATAAGGTCAAGAATGACCTAATTTGACCGAAAACAGCTTAAATGTCAGTAAATATATCAGAAATTCTCTTTTCCAAGAAAAAGCGAAGTTGTATACAAAACAACACTGAACCAAGTTCTCAACGAAAAAAAAGATTACAATCACAAATGGCTAATATTTTGTCTCATTTTTTTAAAGTGACGCTCTTGAGACACCACTGTATATAAATAAGGTCTTCATTGTACTCTGCCTCAAACACTTGCGACGCCATAAACGAATTGGAGACTGAAATTCCGTCTACGATCGGACAATTTCTCCAACTTCACTCAAGCAAATTGAAACGAGCAGAGTGGAAGACATATTTAATATTTCAATTTCTAAGGCAGTGATACAATATTTTATCATAGTAGTTAAAGTGCCATCGCCAAGGACATAAGGCGTTGTCTTTCAGCTTGCTCGGCTTCTGGTTCTTCCCCATCACCTTTCATGAAATTTAAAGCAATCTTAGGGCTCCGCTTTACTAGTGGTATCAAACAGAATTTTTTAACGCGTACGCACAAATAGTTCCCCGTTGTACACGTGTATTTGGCATGTTTGATCTGAATCAGTAAAAAAAGACTTTCCTTTCAAAAAATTGTTACAAAAAGTTGCAGTTTAAAATAAGATACACAGTATCCTTGGTTCGGATAATTTTTTATCGTCACTACTTTACGTCTAATTCAGCTCGAATAGATTAAATACACGTTTACTCCAGGGAACTGTTTGTTCGGACGGATTAAACACAAATTTTTGCAAAAAAACGTTACGTACGATCAAACATTCAACCAGTGGATACCGTGAACGGACAAACGTCCAAAACGCTTTCGCAGATATCTTGATAGTGAATGGATGGATCTGCTTCAAATTTAACTTATTTCAAACAAAATTAGTCCCGACGAAAAACGTTAAGTGTAACTAATTTGGCATACCAAAAGCGTTTTCTCGCTTTTTGTGAAACTCCAGGCGATTCGCAAAATTTAATTTCCCTTATGTCAGCGGTCGGACCTCTATTTCAATCCAAACTTTGTCAGTGTTGTGCCTTTGTATCATTGTCGTTACAGACACAACATGGCGGTCTTATAGCCAACAGAACATTTTTTATTGAATATACACTGAAGCAGTGTTGGCTAATTATTTAACCCTTATTATCCATGTTGGCATAGCAAAAATAATGGTCTCACGTTGTAAACAACATTTTTTATTAAATATATCCCAAAAGGTTATCGGGTGGTGGTTTTTAGTTTCCACAATAGGCAGCACGTATGCAGAAACAGACGTTTACTCAGACTGCTGGAGGAACACAAAAATAAAGGTATACATTATTAAGTGCCAATGCTTTGCGCTTAAATATCATTATTAGTTTCTACAATAGAATTAACAAACAATTCAAAATCACTGACATCCATTATTTTGTTTAAAATTAATACCGTAACCAAAGTAGATATTTTCGAAAAGACGTACCATTAGATCGCTAAGGACCGAATCTTTAATCGTGCAATTCCGCGTACGGTTTACGAGATAATTACGAGCGAATAAAACTTATCGATTTAAATGTCTAAATTTGGATGAAAGAGGAGTCACGTCAGAAGGCGATCTCGAGACACATTTGGATTTGGGTATTAAGTAATGATGAGTAGCTCAGAATTATATGATATTATACGCACAATCTTAAGATTAGCCAATGTAACAAACCGTTTATTTTTATATTTTGAAACATTTCGAAAATGTCAGGTGTCAAAAAATCGTAACGGTTCCTTATAAATAGCGCAATTAGAATCTGACATGAAATTTCACGTGTATAACCGTTAAATAGCCAGATAGCAAAATTTCAACGGAAAATATTGTTCCGATGATGGAAAAGAAGAGCACTCTGGTATTAATTCGGCACATTTTATGTGCCGAACACTGGGAGTATGAATTCGGGGGTATAACACTGGGGGTATAGATTGTAATATTCTTACATTTTCGAAAAAAAAATTTAGAAAATCTTGGCTAACCCTAGTTTTTGTGACAAATTTAACAACCCGTATCGGGTCAACTAAAATAACCCTAATTCAAATCGTAACGGTTGCTTATAAATTCGCGCAATTAGAAGCTAACCCTAATTTTCCTCCAATTTAACAACCCGTTTATTTTTCATATTGGAAAATGTCGAAAATGTAAAAGGTTCCTTATTAGGGTTAGCTTTTGACAGTTTTTTGCCATTTTAGAACTCAGAGCATGAACCACAAAAATTAATTCGGAACGTAGTGCCGAATTCACACTCCCAGTCTTAATTCGACACTGTCAGAAATGTAGTGTCGAATTAATTAACACCGAATTAATTTTTAAAGTGTCGAATTCTAATATTAACAGAACGCTTTACGATGAGCTGTAACTGGGTGACTCTACTCGCCCAATACAAACTTTCCAAACTACAGAAATATAACTTATTGTGTCACAATTTTAACAGAATCAAATATATTACACGCCTATCCAGAGTGCCCGCTCCCCCCTTCAGGAAGCAAGTGATCGATTAACGAGACTTAGCCAGTCTGATACATTTTTTTTTTGCGATTTTTCATCTGTTTACAGAATGTTCAAAATTATACTCTTTCATACCGTTAACCCCCTCTAAAGACAAAAATGAGTCGAGTATAGTTGACTTTGACTTGTAACGCAATTGTTTCGAGTCGAATATTTAGTGAACATACTTTGCGGTCTTGGAGTGTTTTCTAAATCATAATAAAATCGAAAAGCGAAAAATTCGTCACTTCGTCACTTTTTGAAAATTTGTACCTTTTTCGGCTGGTTTTGGCCTATAACGGATCACGTGTTAATAATTCGGGGTCGGTCCTCTGAGATAAATTGAAGCTTGAGTCATCGCGTGTCGAATAAGCCCACTTTCGACCCCCACCCCCATAACGGGTCTATGAGAAAATCTATCAAATACCCTTAAAATTTGATGTTATAGGGTTTGGCTTACATTACCAAAAGTCCGTACAATTGATTATTCTCAAGTTATGGTAATAACTTGAGCCGCAAAAACCGGCCGCAAAAACCGGCCAAGGTCCCAACGTATGTTCAGTAACAATTTGTCTCAAAACAGCAAAGTCAATTGTGTCTATTTTGGCAATGTGATCTTCGAGGTCCATAACTTTAAAGGATATAATCGCAGTATGTTTTCGATACTTTTATTGCATACCCAGGGTCCTAATTAATCTACCACGATTTAGTTCAGTGAGCTGTTATGCCCCATGAATTAAAATTAATGATTTATAAAAAAAAGGTATTTTTCGCCTATTAGCGGTTTTTGGGGGTTAACTGTACGAAGGAGTATAATTTTGGACATTCTGAAAACAGATTCGGAACCGCAAGAAAAAAAGAAGCTGGGGGGCTGCTTTGGATAAGCGTGTATTAGTAGGAACGCATTCCATGTCCAGGGTCAAATCTCGTTCCTAGATTGTCAGCATACTCCCGGATAACCTCACGTACTTTCCGTAACGAACTTTTTCTCATTTGTAGATGAGTAAGTATACGTTCTTTTAGTGAACCCATATCAGCACCAAAGAGCTCGACAATGATATAATCAATCTAAATATATTATCAGTTTCCTACGAAATCCACAATGCATTTGCCACGGAGATATCTTTATATTTAATCTAGTACAGTGCTTACCCTAAAATTGTCCGATCGTATATTTTCTTCTCGATCGTCTCACCGGAAAATCAATGAATAGTTGTTAATAAAAGGTTTACCATTAGAAAGCTAAACGTTCACCGTTCAAATGATAGACATTTTATTAAAAACTATTCATTAGTTTTCCGGTGAGACGATCGAGAAGAAAATAAATGTTCGGACACTTTCACTGTAGTTGTTTAGGACCTAAAGCTGACGTGTGTGAGTTAAGATTATCGTATATGTGTATCTGTAATATTACTAAATAATACTACGGAGGTGCGAATTTAAAAGAATCTAGGGTTAACCAAAGCATTCGCGGTTATTTTCTTTATGCATCTATAGTTGATAGGATATCTTTTGGATCAAACGAATCTTAGAATAATGTTTATCCATGTTCCTGAACTAGTAGATGACACTTTTCGTTTTTTTTTCAGTAGCAATCGAGATTTCACTCGCATGATCTCGACAACCGTACACTGTAAAGTTTCGAAATTTTGCCTCATTAAAGATCAACTCATTGCCGATCTAACCGCAGTTCTCGTTTCAAAAAATCTTATTTGGATTTAGTACAGTAGCATCCAAACTGAGCGTTGTCAAAGTGAATGCCATTTTCTCAGTCGTAATTGGCGTTTCTGAATTAAGGAAACAACTGTACCTCGAAATTTTGGTCGTGTACCGAAATTTCTTCAAAGAGAAATTATTTTTTTGTTTTCATATGATTGACAGATACATGATCTATTTCCAGACAAAATTTCAACCACTTCATGCTGTGCGACGCCGATAGAAGGCTATCGGTAAGACTAACTGTATAGAAAAATACAGTTTTCGGCCTATTAAACTAGTTAACGTTACTAAATATTTGTTTTATGAATACGGCTCACTACAAAAATTAATTAAGAAGATCCATTTACCGAAAATGGTATTCAAAGGCAAACAAAACTTTGTACGGGGCTCCTTTTGGAAAGTACTGTGCTAAAACGAACAGATACATTTTGAAAACAGACCTACCATTAAATCGGCAAGGGAAAAATCTTTAATCATTCAAAAATTCAAAACTATAGAATATAATCTGAAGAGAAAACTGAGAAAGAGATAACTCGATCGCTAAAATTACCACGGGTTGCATCAACTGGTTAAGTTCAGTCAAACGCTTCAAATAGTCTTTTAGACACTTTCCGAGCTATACAAAATATATTTCATCTTTATCACTGTTCTAAAATCGCAACCCCTTTTACACCTATTTCACTGTCACTCAGGGATGTAAATTAGGACGGTAGGGGGAGGGATCAATTCCTACCGGGGATTTTTGGGGATGGTGATTGCAAATGACGAAATCCTCATTACTCCCCAACTTGGTTCGAGAACTACATTTAACAATAGCTTTCTTTATAAATCTAAATGTTAGAAGGGAAGGAAACGTCTGCCATACTACGATTTGGGATTATTGCTCATTCTTTACACAGCTCCTGCATTTTTTTTTATTAAAAGTCCGGGACAACTACCTGCTGAAGGGTAAATAATCCAAGCTCCATCTTTTGAACATAAACCATGTCATCGTCCATATCTTGACCTTCATTTGCCAGCATTTTTGACCTTTTTTCTAATTCAGGCTCAGCTGCCAATCAGATCAAAAACATGTTTAGTATATTAAAAAAATGCAAATTTATGGTTTACCCACACAAAAATGTTCGAAATTATTCATGATCTATTCCTTCGTCTATTTTGTCCATATACTTGAAGTGGAGCTCAAGTAAGCGGTCGGTTTTAGCATGATCAAGTTCAATAAATTTAGTAATTAGCCTGTCTTTCATTTTACTTGAAAGGTTCCTCATTAGACTTCCGATTATTGAAACAATGTGCTCCTCGTGATCCTTAAAATGATAAATGATGATCAAAACGCACAAACCACTGTAGTCGTTGATTGATAAGTGGTCACAATTTTTGCCATAAATCGTTGTACGTAAATTATTGTAAAAGTTCTTGCCATATATACTACACTAGTGTCTAGAGTGGCCCGAATTCTTAACACGTGACAAAATCACGAATTTTTCGCTTTTATTATGATTTAGAAAACATGTCAAGATCGCAAAGTAGGTTCACTAAAAATTCGACTCGAAACAACTGCGTTAAAGACCCACTAAGTCTCGTTAACCGAGCTTTTTCTTTCTAGACCCCCTGGGGGGAGGGGCCACTCTAGGCATGACCAATGGACAATTGAAAATGTGTGTGGGCTGTTACGAGATACGAAAAGTCAACCAATTAAAATCCAGCAAATACGAAGGACAAGGATTTTGTCGGGAAGGATTATAAAGGAAAATACATTAAATGTATAAGAAGCGTTTCGAGTCGAACTTTTAGTGAACATACTTTGCTATCCTGGCATGTTTCTTAAATCATAATAAATTCGAAAAGTGAAAAATTCGTGATTTTGTCACTTTTTGAAAATTTCCTCTGAGAAGAATTGAAGCTTGAGACGCGTCGAGTAAGCCCAGTTTCGAAAAAATCCAACATACTTCACGAAATGACAGTTTTGACTTATTCTATGAGAAAATCTATCAAATACCCTTAAAATTCGATGTTATACACATGTGTCAAAAGTGGCCCCTAGGGGTCTAAGTTACAAAAGGTTGGTTAACGGGACTTAGTGGGTCTGATAGAGTTTTTCTGACGTTCCGAATCTGTTTTCAGAATGTCCAAAATTATACTCCTTCGTACAGTTCACCTCCAAAAACCCCTATTGTGAAGTCTTAAATTACCATAACTTGAGAAGAATCAATTGTACGCAGTTGTAATGTAAAACTTTGATCGTGCAGCCAACCTCTATAACATATCAAATTTTAAGGGTATTTGAAAGATTTTCTCATAGACCAGTTATGTGGAGCGGGCAAATTTAAGTCCAACTGTCATTTCGTGAAGTATGTCGGATTGGCTCGAGAGTGGGCTTATTCGCCGCGCTCAAGCTTCAATTATTCTCAGAGGACCGACCCCGAATTCTTAACACGTGACCCAGTTATAGGCCATAAAATGTACAAATTTTCAAAAAGTGACAAAATCACGAATTTTGCACTTTTCGATTTTATTATGATTTAGAAAACATATCACCAAATTTTTGTTGGAGACGACCGCTAGTGGAAAAGTATCTTTAAAAAATTAAGTATCATCATAGGAAATGGCACTTTAAAAAAATTAGTTTTTTTACAATTTAAGACATCTGTGTCTTATTTGGGAAGACATCGAGTGGTACCTATAAACCGAATTGTCTTGCGCATTTGGACCGGAAGTGAACGCAAAAAACGCAAATCCGAAGGTTGCGGAAAAAAATTGGACCTAAAAATTTAAGCGTATATAATGGTACGTAACTCTCAATATTCATACGTAAACTTTGGATGAAAAAGAACCAGTTATTTGGATTGCATGGAAAAATTGAAGATATTCCAATAATAAATAAAGGAGCTGAATTTGATTTCAGACAATAACAAGAAAATGATCAATAGGGAAAATTGAAAGGGAATGTACATGGAACAGTCATTGGATTCAGCTTTGCAGACACAAACTGAGCATAGTATGGGAGGTCAAGGTGACCAATTAGAGTGCATATTTAAACTCAGGTTATTGAGAAATAAAATAAATACACAAAACAGATCGAAAGTCCAGAGAAATCGGAAGAAATGAAAATATTGTTTACAGAGTGGGTAATATGAGGTAGTAGTACTCGATATAATATTGTATCTACCAAGAAATAAAGTGGAGAATAAACTTCACCATGGACAAAGATGCCATGAGATATCAAAAGGATATGATGGAAAATGAAATACCATCGCCACGAAAATGCAATACAGGGCATAAAAGCGTTGACAAAGCAATAGTTTACCGTTCCTTATACAAATTTCCTTTCAGCAAGAGGGATAGCGCTGATTGAAAAATTATGGGAAAGCTCAGATGAGGCCGGCTTAGGTCAGTCAGCCGGGTTTTGGAAGCTTTTCCACAATCACAAGATATTGAAAAAAAAACTGGGGTTACGCTTAGGGAAATTTAAGAAATTAAAGACAGTTAATAGCAATCGTGGAATCCGAAATGGCTAAATTCAAATATAGAGCGCAGCAGCATTTTAGAAAGAAAATGTATTAATCGTCAGCTATACAAGGATACGTAGTATGGCCACACCCGTTGCGGGTCCATATTTCTAACTAACCTGTAATCTGATCTTCGCTAGCCGCATCTCTCTTTATGGACTGCGTCTGCATCTGTCAGTAACAAAATAGGTAAGTGTTAGGTGGTTTATTATATTATATTATTACAGTGTATAATCTATTTACAAAAAAGCACATACCGTGTCACAGAGGAATATGTAGCGCATATCCTGGTATTCTAATGGGAAGAGTTCTTTCTATTTACATCTAAGGGTATCGGGCCTCGGTGATGCTAGACACTGCTCTCCCAGCCAGGTCCGATTTAATTACTATTTATTATTTTCCCCAAAGTAATTCTCCTCTCCTGAAGTACCGAAAATCGCTTCTTTATATAGTGCCGAGCTTCTTCTGATTGGTGGATTTGAGGGGCGTTTTCTGCTGACCTTTTCTGTATTCAGCCGGATGTGCCGGTTAGGAACTGCCGACATATACGAATTTGCTGGTCTGTCGTTTGGACTTTTGCTGACTTAGCTCGACTGCCTACCAATTACTCAGTATGACGCTTAGATTCCGCTGACTTAGCTCCACTGCCCACCAATGACTCAGTATGACGTCTGGATTCTGCTGACTTCGCTCGTCTTGCATCCCAATGACTCATCGTGACGTTTGGACACTAATTACTTGACTAGAATGGCCCCAATGGCTTGGTATGACGTTTGGACTCCGCTGATGACGTAAATCACTTGCGTCATGTAGACTTGGGTCCACTAGTCACTTGATGCATGGGCCTCTTCGTGTCAATTGACCAAATTGCTTAATTGTCCGAAGACATGTTGCCAGACAGATCGTCAAATGTCCGAATGCATATCAGTGTGTGAATGATACTAAGGTACAAATGTGGCATAGAGAGTTTCAGATAGCAGGAGTAACTGCTACATTAGTGAATCGCAGTGCTTGAATGATAGGCAGAAACAATGAAAAATAGAAAATAGATCTAGTAAAATCACTAAATTGTTATTATACCATATATTCATAAAAAATTAGCCTACACAATATTATCGGCATTTCAAAGGGGCAATAAATAACATAAAACTTATAAACATCGAAGGAACAACCCAATTTGATCATGACAGAAATTGGATAGCAATTGATTTCAGCTGACAGACCAGAAGAGACAGGCTGAATTAACACCACAAGAAAAGGGTAGTGCACGTGGAGTCACTGTTATTCATGATGTAGCTGACGGGCGGCTTACGAATAAAGATTCCAAGAAAATGTTAAATAGAATACTACATTTAAATGAAGTACCCAGGCAGTTAGATGATGATAGAGCCCTACTGGAATTCACAATGTAGGCAGCGGAGGAACAGTTAGATGCAGCCACGGCACAAATGATGGAAGCAGATTTTAACTTCGATAGAAATCAAGAAAAACTAGTAAAGGTTGAAGACAGGGAAGCACGAGACAAAAATGGAACCTCGATATCTTCAAATATTGAAACCGGCTTTGCCTTACATGGATACGTTTTCTCGCGAAATTCAAAGATGTTTAAATTTCGTTACAGTAATCATAGCTGGACAAACAATTGCGTGGACGAGTCCGTTTGACATGAAGCTCCGGTCTAATAGAAGTAGCTACAGAGTAAAAGAAATGTCAGAACACGATTGCTGTAGATACATGAAACTCAAAGCACTGCGGATGAAGCTCTAATACTATAGGTTGTCTCCCGATACAAGTAAAAGCGCGTCGGTCAAAATACATCCACACAGCCAAACGTACGGAGAGCTCATATATAACACCACCGTCAAATACGTTCAGAGGGAATTGCTTCAGGGGTACAGGTGGCAGCAGACGATTAACACGGCGAATGGACTTGGAACGAAAAATATGCCCCCATTCTAGTATAGGACGTAAAAGTGACAATTGAGTTACTTCACAAAAACACATAACATTGAGATAAATGTTGAAAAAACCTTATTTATCAAACTTTCTTTTCGGGATGTAGATGGGCTTATGGTTGTAGATTATAATGAAAAGACATTCAAATCAACAAACACAATCCAAAATTCATCGTATAAGTAGAAGCCCGGACAGTTTAGCGTATCCAGTTGTATGGAACAATGAATATACCATCATTACTAATGGGATTTGATGTTCGGGTGAACAAGAATCTCGACTTTCAGCAGGTAGTTGAATTCTAGCATGTTCATGAAATAATATGACAATGAAGATCTGCAATAAAAATCGGAATGCTTCCACGGAGTAATTCTGTGGTAGCCGTGTTCATTGCATAAATAGTCGAGTAATCGATTGGAAAGTAGATTATTACAGTTGAGTTACACATTAGTAGATCGTGTTTACCAAAATAAATGTAATGTAAAACAATGATTAGCTGGGATAATTGTTTCAAGAGGGGATTTGATCCCAAAATTGCGCAATTTCAAATGCCTTTCAAGGAATTCATTATATACATTTATAGTTATTACTCATTACACGTATGTCCAAAGCCAACCTCCCCTCCCTAAAAGTTGCACCACAGAGGTTAACCAGACTTAGCTAGTCTGATAGGGTTTTTTCTTGGGTTTCTTCATACAGTTAACCCCCTCTAAAGACAAAACGTGAGTAGAATATAATTGATTTTGATCGTCTTGAAATATAGTTTTAACGCAGTTGTTTCCAGTTTAATTTTTAGTGAACATACTTTGCGATCTTGGCGTGTTTTCTAAATCATAATAAAATCGTAAATAAAAAATTCGTGATTTTGTCACTTTTTTAAAATGTGTTCGTTTTTGCCTATAACTGGGCCACGTCTTAAGAATGCGGGGTCGGTCCTCTGAGAGGAATTGAAGCTTGAGTCTTGACGCGTGGAATAATCCCACTTTCGAGCCTATCCGACATACTTCACGAAATGACAGTTTCGCCCACCCCACATAAGGGGTCTATGAGAAAATCTATCAAATACCCTTAAAATTGTATATGTTATAGGGTTTGGCTTCACGATCAAAATTTTACATTACCAAAAGTGCGTACAATTGATTCTTCTCAAGTTATGGT
>SCLF01071658.1:0-11499 GCA_004367975.1 Mesochordaeus erythrocephalus
TGTCAATTATATTCGACTCACGTTTTGTCTTTAGAGGGGGTTACTGTACGACGCCGTATAATTTTGGACATTCTGAAAACAGACGCGGAACCGCACGGAAAAACTCTATGAGACTCACTAAGTCTCGTTAACCGATAAGTTGCGGAATATACCACCTAAGGGGCAGTTTTGATACATCTGTACAGTTTAACTATCTTAGACATATAATATCAACATAAAAGTCGATAGTTTTCATTTCTTGAGAATTTGCGGCGAAATTTTGAAAAACGAAAAATTTTGTAACTAACTCGGAACATTTTGAAACTAACTGGGAACACCCTCAGTTAGTTATAAACTCCCAGTTAGTTACAGGTTTTGAAACGAGTTTTCGTAACTAACTGGGGGCAGGGGCTGTATCAGCATGAACTAAATATCTCGCTACTTTGACGAGGACCTTTAGACTGGAAGTGCACGCTAGTGCTACCCAAAAACCGGAAAATGATTTTTTGGAGTTTAGTAGCCACATACTATTTTTGTGTGTCATACATTTTCCACATTATTATTATTCAATTCTATGGCGTAGATCTCGAGAGAACTTCCGGCTAACAGTTACAACCGGAACCCTTAGTTTATAGACACAAAAACCAATAAAACTACATAATTATCGTGATGTCATATTATGAAAGATAAGTCATGAGTCAAAACTGGCTCAATACAGTTCACAGGGGTTACGGTCCAAAAATGGTGCACAGAAGCTAACATCGTAACTTTTCAACATATAACCGCTTAACCAGTAGATATCACACCTGCGGTTAAGGATGGCATTCACTTTGACAACTCTCAGTTTGGACGGTACTGTATAAATATTTTGGAATGAGAAAAACTGTTAGTCCGGCAATAAGCTAGTGAAATTGTGCGCTTTGAAATTGTGTGTGGTTTTCGAGAAGAATTCGAGTGAAAACTCGACCGCCAAATGAGGCAGGCTCAAAAAAAAAAGTGGTATCTACTGGTTAAATAAAATTAACATCGATTAAGCCAGTGTGGAACGGTAAATCCAAATGCGATATAGTCTCTACGGTACATTGAGTAAATTCTTCTCCTCGTTTTGCAGTTGATATCATCGAACCAGTCTTTTGTTGTTTTTTCCTCATTATCCAAGTTATTTGCAGCTGCATGAGTATTTACACGACCAAAATTAAGACCCGAGTCGCGCGTAACATTCAGTCTTGTACTCAAGACTAGTGTAACATTTCACAACGCTATATTCGTAAGGCAAACCAGACTTTTAACTACTAGTGGTGATTACCATGCTACGCCTAGTTACCGGAAAAGAGCCAAGGAGGTAATTTTAATATACGTTAAACATTACATCTATTTCTATCGATACACGGCTGCCTAAATGGGCCTCAAGGGTCATCGAAGCCAAAACAGTTGCCCAAATTTTAGTGCACGACATCAAATCTGAACCAAAAAAGGAAATGAGAAGACCAGCTTCGTTTTGTCGTGTCGTGAGGACAATAAAATCATAAAATCGTCTATGGCAGTAATGGTTGCGATTTGTAAAAAATCCGAGAAATTGAATCATACAAAAACTGGCAATGGCTTAAATATATGGTTTTTATGACAATTATATTGTTACTAATAATGTAGGGTCAGATCAGCTACCGTACAGAGTAAAATTTGGTTTTTAAATTAAAACCATTCGGTAATCAGTACGTATTAAAATGGATGAATGTGGGTTCAAATACAATCATCAGAACAAAAACACTATTATTCATAATGGAGATTTGTTCCAAGAATTACTGCAGCAAATCGATTAGGTTTCAAACACGCATTTATTACACAAAAAAACACCCGGTCGGCCTTCGACGGAAAAAAAAGGAAAAGCCAAAGTTGAAAATAAGAAAATTGATATTCCTGAAGGTGAATCTAAATTGCTGGCGAATCTAAATTCATACATACGTGGTTTATTTTCAGCCTAACTAGTGGATGATAACCATATATATGCATGGGAGATGGATCAAATAAGCAAGTTTTTAAAAAAACAACAAACAGAAAATATTGTATTGTGACATCTGTTCGTCCAACGATATTGAAAACAAATATGAGAATTTGCGAATTCGATTATTACCACCAAAAACTACTGCCTATTTCCAGCTACTAGATTTATCTACATTTGGTACAATGAAGGTGAAATATCGCCGTTGGTCAGTAAAAAACCTTATTCGATCCGAAAAGGCGGCTGTTCGAGCTGTAGTGAACATTTTCAATGACTCAAGTCTAGAATGCTGCAACCCAATTTAAAAAAAAAATATTTATTATTATCCAGGTTTAAAAATGTGGAAGTAGAAGCCATTCAAATATCAGAAGAGGATGAATTGGAGTACACGATCGATCGAGTTTACACATGTGGTGTGAAAGATCCTAGTGAGAGTGGAACCGAAGGCCAGAAAAATGTTACAAACGAAAGCGGACTGCATTCCGATAAAAGAAAACGTCCGAAAAAACACTAACTCAATTAACAACGAAAGAGTCTCTTGCAAAAAAAAACATAAAAGACGGTTATAATTGTGAGATATATATGTTCCCAGAATTTTGGAAAAAGTCCACGAATTTGGACATTTCCTGTATATTGTAGTTAGTCCAGTGTAATTAACGACCCTTTGATTTAATTATCTACCCTTGGATTTCACTTCATGATCACCTAGTTGCACCATACCTCATTGAGCTAAGAATATGAATGAATTTACTTTCCGCCAATACGTGCAAATTCAACGGAATTACCGGTAATATAGATATTAGCACTGCAACGAAACTACTGGCGAGTTAAATACCCACAAATATACTCAGATTTTGACAGTGGATTCCCATTTTGCATTTTACTAACATAAGTACATTGCCAGTCCGAACGCTAAATATAACCAGTAATTTAGCCTCCACTTTAAGGCATTGTGATAAAATACACTGGTCAACACATCCAAGTCGTCATCAAATGTCGTTGTGTGTCCAACAAAGTTGAAGTTTAGGCGGCATACATCGCAGAGTCGATACACTGGGGTCCAATGTTCATCGGCTGATGCATGTCCCATTGCTATCCAGTCAATAAAATCCGTAAATTTTGCTCGTTTACCTGAAATATAAAATCTTACCCACAACCAGTATTTTGGGGGTTATTCACAATGCACATATTCCCGCATATAACGCGCGAGTTCAAATCAGTCCATCATTTATTATTATTTTTCGGGTTTTCTAAGTATTGGACAAATAATTACCCGAAGTCGATCATGTCCTGATTCCACCGAAAACTAAGTAGCAGGCTTCCATATTTACATACACAGCAAAGAATGCGTCCTTTATAAGCTGGGGTTGTTACTTATACCAATCTTCCAATAAGGGTTGAATATTTCCATATAACTATTTATTTTGGAGAGTAGTCTTCTAGCTTAGTCGCATTTGCGAACAATGCACAGCACGAAGTGATTGTAAGTATCTAGCTAACCTAGTGATTTCTCTAAGAAAGAAAGAAATTATCTCCCTTTGAACACATTTTACGTAGCGATAATATACAACGTTCACTTATAGAGAAGCGGGACAATAACTTTATCCACAAATACAAATCTTCTAGAAGACTAGTCTCCAAATTAAATAGATATCTGGAAGGACTGAACACTTAGCTATCTAAAAACAATGTTGTACCACTCGAATAGAGAGAATATTCAGTTTTCAGGCTATTACACTACCTAACGTTTCTAAAAGTTATTATTTTTTCATGAATTTGGAACACAACCAAAATTCCAAGATACTATTTTTTTTAATTCAGCAAATCCAATTACAATTGAAAACAAGGCCATAGAAAAAGGCATTCACTTTGAAAACGCTCAGCTTGGACGAAATATCAAAACGACACGATGTATATTTTTTAGAAAATGCGAGTAAAAACTCGATCATCAAATGAAGCAGGTGTTGTATACATTGTATCGTTTTGAAATTATGCATTCTTAAAGACTAACTCATTGCCGATCTAGTGGTGGTTCTGGTTTCAAAATGGAATTTTGGAAAAAATCATTCATGAAAAAATTTGTTTTTAGCGTTACATATCTAAGTGTTCAGTCATTCCAAATATATATTTAATTTGGAGATTAGTCGTCTAGAAGCGTCGTATTCCTGGACACTGTAATTCTCCCGTCTTTACCTCTTAATACTTTACTTCGTAAAATGTGTTCTAAGAGATACAAATTGAATTTTCTGTTTTCATATAATCGACAGATGCGTGATTCAATTACAAACAATCACTTCATGCTGTGCAAGTCAACTCCATTGTTCCCAAATGCGACGTTGCTAGAAAACTAATTGCCAAAGTACATACATATATGGAAGGAATGAACCTTTAGCTATCGAACGCTAACAAATTTCATTAAACAATATTGCGGCATTCTTGAAACACATACTGAAATATAGAAAAATACTGTTTTCGGGGGTAGAATGAGCCCACTCTCGGGCCAATCGGACATGCTCTGACTATTTGTTTTAAAGCTATGGTCCTTCAAATTTAAATTGTCCAAAGTTTACAGGGGCCAATTTGACCTCCGCCGGTATCAGATTTGCCATATCAGGTCTCCATAGATCTATAGGAAGATTTCCCTAAAATCGGATTTTCGGTATTGGTCCGAAAATTGGTCTGCAATAATTATGTCGATACGTATAACTCCAGTAATAGACCACAAAGGTCAGCACCTTCCGTTAATTGTACTATTACTTCGAACGATATTGAATTTTCTCAAATCGCCATGATAGACACGGGATGTACAGATGCAATAATGTCCCTTCACCGTCTCCCTGTAGATCTGCAAACAAGTATGATGCCATCAAATACCAAAATACAAGGCTTGGGTGAATACGTATAGGAGCTGCGGGAGAACTGAGTACAACAGTTACTATACAGGGTGAAAAATTCCACAACGTAACCTTCACAGTGGTACGTGAGAAACAGTCAACGCTAATTGGACAAAATGTATTGCATCACCCGACAATGAAATCGTATCAGATCGACAATCACAACAGATCAATAAAATTCACTCGGTCGGTCAATGACGCCAAATATCAGCCAGAAAAAATAATAGAACTCTCAAAATTGGAAGATAATTCGGCCAATTCGGATTACCACGATACACTAACGTGTGCAGAGAAGACTCGGCGTGATCAACCTAACACGTGTAGTGTTAAAGGTAACGACAATTTGTTAAGTGGTTTAAGTGCAGAGAAGACTGCTAAACCAAAAATCGTCTAGTGCTTATGTAGAGAAGACTCTACAAACACCTCTTACTTCGGCTGTCTAAGCTAAAGGAAGACATACAATGGATAAAACACCATTTGAATATCAATATTCCCAAACGGGTTAGTAATTATGAAGACATGTTGGAATTAAAAATGTATATATTTGGACAAGATATATTTCAATGACCTACCAGTGAAATGCTAAATAGCATCAATAGTATCAACATTGCCACTTATGTTGACGATAATATTGTATACTCCCAGTATTTTAGAAAGCATATCGAAACACTCAGTAGTTTCTTTAATGTAGTTAGAAAATTTAATGTAAGATTAAATGCGTAAAATGTACGTTCCTGGAACCCCAAGCACAGTTTCTTGGTAAAATAGTTACAGTCGATGGATACAAAGCTAATCCAGACAATGTAGCTGATATTTTGGCGATAAATAAGCTCACTACTCGGAAAGAATTTCGTTCCTTAATTGGAAATTACCTCCTAGGGGAACGCCTACGCACACCTAATTATGCTACCCTAATGAAGGAACTGCATCACATTAATCGCGAGGACCTACGAATTTAAAAAAGCGTTTACCTCGTCCGGCAGTCATCACCTTTGCAGACTTTTCTATCCCATTTGTCCTGGTAACGGACGCATCAGATATCGGTGCTGAAGCAATTCTAATGCAGTAAACAGATGGAAAATGCATAATTGTTGCCGCTGCATCCAAAACTTTGGATAAGGTTATGCAGGGATGGTCCAAAAGCGAGAAGGAAGCATTCGCTATATATTGGGCAATAACAGATAAACGTTTACAGACCCAACTCCCATTGGGAAGTTCATGAGAATAGGTAATTCATCTATAAACCTATTTATACCTTCTTGGGTTTCCGATGGAATAAACTCGTTGATTTGAACGAGAGGGAACAACGGAGATATGCGAGCATGGCTATGATGAGCGTTTCCGCATTAATCGGAAAATCACAGCCATCGAAAGAAATGATAATTCAAACGTACATCGCAGGAAAACAAACTGAAGACGATTTCTTGAAAAGGATTATCGATGGTATGACAAATATTAAGTTTGGCGAAAAGGCGAAAAGGCGAAAAGGCGAGGGTCATTCCAAAAGGCACACGACCTAGCCAATGCTATTGGTGGTCAAGTATAGGAAAAGACGTCGCTAGCTGGGTCGAAAGTTGCGTAGTGTGTGCTACGGGAAAAGGAAATCGCCCAACCAAGTTAAGCCGATACCTCAGGACTGCCCGCGTGGAACTGCCCCATATAGATTTCGTAGCAATGCCTGAGAAGGTCTATGGAAAAGGCTACATTCTCAAAATATTATATTGCAGTCCCCACACATAAAGAACGTGCTATTGATGCTGCATATGAGTTGGGAAAATTCATACATCAATTCCACACGATCCCAACATCAATTTCATACTGCCTGCAGGCCAGAGAGCAGTTATTTAGTGGAAAGAGCACATCGCACTTTGCGAAACGCTCTATACATGGTTGCGGAAGACCGCAAAAGTAATTGGCTAGACGTTCTAGAACCCGTTGTTTCAAACATGAATGTCAGTATAAATGCTGCTACTGGTATCTCGCCTCACCAATTTATCTATGGCAGACCCACTCAACTTGGTTTAGTAGTACCTAATCAAGAAGTTAGAGCAGAAGAGCCAACTTCATATTCTATGAAGATTGGAGCGAAATAAAGCAGCAGACGAAACTCTCGGAAACAGACTAACAAGAAAGTTCGTGGATCCGATCGCACCCGGAGACAGATGCTAACTGTTTCGAGACAGTCCGCAGAAGCGAAAACGACGAAACTTCCATGGCTTGAAGGTTATGAACTTTTGAAGACCAATGGAGTAGTCTGTCAAATAATGAGGGAAAATAGTGGTCACATAGAATGGGTCCATGGAACCCACATAAAAAATTAATTCCCCGAAGTCCGCATCTTGAGGATAATGTAGACGTTTGGTTTCCATATAGCTATTCGTTTAATTTGGTATCATATTGTCTCATACATGTGCACTAAATCTCGCTGTATTCTGCTTGCGCATTTCGTTAATATTATATATAACAAGATTGATAATCCCCGATACTCTTATCCCGAAACAATAATAATACGAAGTCTAGAAGATTTATCATTTGACACAAAATACTTTTTGGTTTTTCTCAAAAAGGTTACGTGCGAATATTGAGAGTTACGTACCATTATATACACTTAAATTTTTAGGACAGATCAATATCAACAAGGGAAGTATTTGTCCGGTTTTCTTTCCGCAATTTTCAGATTTGTCGTTTTTTGCGTTCAACTCCGGTCAAAACTCGTGGTTGAAAGCTATCCCAAAATATGCGCAAGAAAATTCGGTTTGGAAGTACCGCTCGATGTTTTGCTAACTAAGACACAGCTGTTTTAGCTCGTAAAAAACTAATTTTTTTAAAGTGTCAATTCCTAAGCTCAGGCAACAATTTGGTGTGATTCGCGGCCTAAAATAATCAACGTCCTGTTTTCAGCTTTCACTTGCGGTGGTACTTCCGGTCTAAAAATAGTTCCAAAAAATCCCTCGTCCAATTTATGTGGTGGGTTAGCTCAAATACAATTTGTTTACTTTGAACAATGTGACTAAAACGGATAATAACAGAAATAAGAAAAAAATCTAGAAATATTGTGTTTGGGTTCTCAAATTCAATTTGTTCACTTTGGACAATGTGACTTTAGAGGTTCATAGCTTAAGAACAAATAATCTCAGTATGGTTTCGATACTTTTATTGGATTCCTAGTGTCATAATTGATCCAGCCGCACTGACCTTAGGAATAGAAGGAATGTGTTTCCTCACATTCTCGCGGTCCCAATAATAGTAAATGATGGAGTGAATGAGAATCAGTATAAATTAGGCACTGAAAGTTAATCAAGTACTTCATACCTTGGTCCCAAGCTTCCGTTTGTAGTTTTGGTAAATTGATTTTCGGATTTGTAGACGATAGTATGCTTTTTATATACCTGTTCCGGTTATACTTTTCAAAAACATGACGCTAAAAAGTAAACTGGCCCTGCCTTTCGTAATAAAATT
This sequence comes from Mesochordaeus erythrocephalus, assembly GCA_004367975.1. Taxonomy (NCBI): domain Eukaryota; kingdom Metazoa; phylum Chordata; class Appendicularia; order Copelata; family Oikopleuridae; genus Mesochordaeus; species Mesochordaeus erythrocephalus. Next base: position 8,332 of record SCLF01071658.1, read on the forward strand.
GTCGACGATTGCGCTTGTTTATTTTATCCTTCCACGCGGAAACCAGACGCTCCATTGGTTCGCGCGTAAAAACAATTGAAACGAGTTCATCATTAGGTCTTTTCAGTTTGTCTGGCATTTTTAGGTAGGACTTTAGACACTTACTATCAGAATTGGCACATTTATTTCGACCATTTTCAAGAAGCACCTGAAATATTATTAATAGTAAAATAATACCGTAGCACGCCTATTAGATAATCCGTGGAATATATCAGAATATTTTATCTACACAGTGTGAATCAGAAAATGGTACTAAAACACGGGCTTCTATTCAACAATTATTCAGATGCAAAGAGAATTAGAAGCTAACACCCCAAAACTGTCCGAAAGTGGGCTTATTCGACGCGTCATGACTACGGCTTCAATTCTTCTCAAAAGATTGACCCCGAATTCCTAATCCGTTATACAGCTTAAAAACAAATAGTCGGAGTATGTTTTCGGTGATTTTATTGGATACCGTGAGGTCTACCTAGTGTAGTACAGTTTAGTGCTGTGACCTGCCATGTCCCTACGTTAACTGTTCTGGTTGTTATAGAATGAGCACCTTATTGTAAGCCTTAAACATATCCCCAACTACTGAGATTTGCGTACGAAAATAAAATCGAGCTATCACAGCGCCACATAGGGTCGAATGAGTGGATACGGAAACGAATAGTCACGGCGAATAATCAGCGATGTAGATGTACCGGAATATCTTGCGTGAAATAAGCGGTATAGCCGTGTAATAAATGATTATGGTACAGGCGGTATTAGGGCCAAAAATATATCTATAGTTAAGATAGAAAGGTTCATGTACCATAGAATCCCAGTGTGACTCCTAGTGTAACCCATATAGAATCGAAATAGAAATGAAAAATATACAATGGCATCATTGGTGAACCTACAAAAGTAAAGTATTTTGAACGACTCAACAACATCATTTAAATGGATGAATTATCAATGTTTATTAACCATTGATGTATAACTTGGCCATTAGGTCTTATAACAGCATTAGACAAAAGGTCCAACGGTTGAAGATATCCGGTTTTCAGGCGGAAGGTACAATACTGCTAAATTGTCATACGTTTCGTTAACAATATGGCTGGGAGCATTATCTAACAATAAAATGCATTCTTCCTGGATATTTCTGACGAATACTGTCACCAAGCCTCATTTCTAAGCTAAATATTTCATTGACCATCGAACTGTTCGATTGGAGTAAAATACTCTACCCTGGCAAATCCTCTCATTTCTAAGCGAAATCTCGTATCTATTATAACACGTGGCATTTTGTAATGACTTTATATACGCTTATAATACAAGAAATATCCAACCGTGCAATGATTTATCACCCATAGGCTTCTTACTTTATATTCAAACATCTAAAAGTAATCTGATAGTGCGGCATGCTGTGAACCCATTGAGTTAATTTACCATTACTCGGTAGGCTAGATAATACTGATATGTTTCCGGGTTAAAGTCGCGATACGAGAAGATGTGAGTTCGAGTCTCACGGTGGGACACATGTTTTAGAGAGTTACAGTTGAGCGGGTATCAATACAATGGGTACCAGTTCTGTGGTGCTCTGCTCCAAACACTTGCGACGCCATAAACGATTTGGGCAGACGGAAATTCCGCCTATGATCGGAGAATTTTTGTGACTGCATTGCATTTGTTTTAAAGCTATGAACCTCGAAATTTTTTTGAACAATGTGATTTTCGAGGTCACAGCTTTAAAACAAATAATCTGAGTATATTTTAGATTATTTTATTGGATGCGTAAGGGTCTAATTAATCCAGTATAGTTTAGTTCGTTCACCTCCCATGCCCAGGAGTTAAAATTTACGTTTTTTTTAGTCCTTGTGTTTAACTTACCTGTGGATCTAGATGCGTGTTGTTTGGATTAATGTACCCGGTGGCTGACAATAAAGCAAGTGCTAGTGAACTTGAGGCTGCCTTCGGGGTTAGACAGACCCAAAAGGGAACATTTCCTTCGGAAACACTGTACCTCGATACATAACCTGTCCGGAAACTAAGATGTCGAGGCATTTTCACTTGGTCATGATGGCAGAACTTATCCAATAGTTCTTTTCTTTTAGCAACCGTTGCATTGTGGCTTTCGTTCTCTGCCAGTGATAATGAGATAACTTGTAAAAATAGGAATATATTCATTTCGGACTTTGGTTTGATATATTTTTTATATTGAAAAGTGTTGAATTACCTCTTTCATGAACCCTTATAAAGGTCGCAGACAAAGGTCAAATAAGGCTCTTCCAGTATATATCCTATATCCTATACGATCTACATAGGATATATCCCTTATCCGCACGTTAGGGTGTCTATGGTCCGACACTTACCGCGACCAAACATATAGCCGGCGACAAGCGTAATTTCACGCCAACTTTTCACAGGTTAGACTAAAAGCCACTGTATTTGAATGTTGAAAGGAACGCAACAGTTGTGATAACCTAAACCCTGACGTTCAAATAGAATATATTAGTTAATATCTGGTCGTGAATTACTGCTCTGGAATAGACTAAAGGAATGAAATATATTTTCTGAACCGACATTTCGGAACCGAATTTTGGGTCACAAAATTGTGAAGGTAAGGTAAAGTATTAAACTCGCGCCCTTTCTTCGGACTGAAAGTGGACAAAAATACCCAAAGCTTTAATATAGGTAGTTGTGTAGAAATATAATCAGTTTTTGAACTTGGTAAGTGTCAATTTCGTTTTTGAAACCTTTAAAGTGGAGTTAGAACAATGGCTAAGTACAATAAATTCTTCCCACTCAGGTTTTCCTTCAGAAATTTACCCGTAATGAACAATGGGGTCTTGTGAAGTGTTCCCCATGATTGAATGTTTACTAGCGTACTACGATGGTACTAAAAACGGTCGTATTAAAACCTTATAAAGCCGTATATCTCTCAGGCACCTAATTGGATACTTATGACCAGGGACCGTTTTTAGCGTTTTTAAGATCTTAGACGTGGTTGAATGTTTGATTGAACCCCCCATACCCCGCCCCCTAAATTGGACGCCGTATTTTTTGGAACTATTTTCAGACCGGACGTACCACCGGACCACGGCTATCCGACGGTGAACCCCCCCCCCCCCCCTCTCAGGTTGCACACAAACGTATTTTTTTTTT
>SCLF01071769.1:0-11499 GCA_004367975.1 Mesochordaeus erythrocephalus
TTTTAGTATTCAGCCGTACTTACCGAACCTATCTACCTATCGTACCACATCCCGATATTTACAATAAGTACACTGATTACCGTTAATTTACTTCAGGTCACATTTTCTTGTTTTTATTTGTTTATATTGATCTATGCATTAGACGATACTGAACGGTAGGGCTTAATACGAAATAAAAATGATGTGTTAATACATTTGGTTAAGCGGTAAGACTTCGCAGGTTAATTCCATTAGCCATCTGCCATTTGATAACTATCAATCGAAATTATTATGGTATGATGCAAAATTGATAACAAAAAATTATCAATTAAAAATTGAGATAATCACGAGCTCAGTTCTTGCTGCGTCAATTTTAAAAAAGGTGTAAAAATGCACTGTATAACTAAAACTTGGCTTGGTACGGGGGTTTTCACCTGATTCATAATACAATACGCGGCTGTAATAGGTTTAAAACATTACTTGGATAAATTGCGAATTGGCAAGATTTTAGTTTAAGTTTCGATTCAAATTTTGGGATTTTCCGTTTTTAGTTTCACTTCCAATAATACTTCCGTAATAATTGTGATGCGCTGTATCCTTGACTGACGATGGCCTTTGTTCAAGGCCGTATTGCCATGAACACTGATGAAATTAATCCCATTACCTAAAGCCAAAAAAGCTGGCTGATACGTCTCAGGTTAATCCTGACGTTAAATCTGACAGCTCTTTAGATTCATTTCAATTCAATATTCGCCCTATTTCAATTGAGAAAATTGAGAAAATCTATGACCAATATGTATAAAATTCTTTCGGTTAAATTTGGTATTTTTTGGGATCCGACAGGAGATTTTAGGGGATCATTTTGACTTATCTATGACCATATACCTAGAAATTGTGAATATTACGAAAGCAGAAAAATTGAGTCATATGGGAATCTTTACAAGACCTCATTGTTCATCAGCTGGGTTGCGTATAAGTAGCTGTACCAACTGGATTGTTATAGATTACAGCATTAACGGTTAAACAAACAAAGTCATCTTCGAATTTAGTTTTGCAATGTTAGTGCATCAAATACAGTAATTATTTCATTCCTTTGCGGTGTCATCTTCGAATTTGGTTTTGCAAGTTTAGTGCATCAAATACTTTCCTACTCCCTATACTTAACGCCTGAGAAGTGATTCCTTCTAACGGTGAATAATACATTGTCTTCTGAGGTAATCCGCGGCATCGGCAACTAGTAATATGATCCTCTTTCCTTTCTAGCGTATGACGTCAGCGTAGCGTCAACGTAATTGATGATAGAAAATGGTATCATTGATGTGTAGATGGCAATTAACTTTATCAAGGCTCGTGTTGGGTTCATAATGGTGATTGAAGGTATATTTTAGCATCAAGTTCAACTTAGGCCGAAAAAACTGGTTGGAAAGTGTGCGTGGCCTCTTATTACAGTGGCGTCACAAGAGTGTCTAGTCGTATAGTTTCTTCTGGAACCGTCTCACCGGAAAATCAATGAATAGTATTTAATAAAAGGCTTACCATTAGAAAACAAAACGTTCACCGGTCGAATGGTAAACATTTTGTTAAAAACTTTTCATTGATTTTCCGGTGAGACGGCTTGGGAAAAAAATATACGGCGAGACACTTTTTGTGACGCCACGGTATTTTCTGGGCCAATACTGAATAAAGTAATACGTACCGGAAAAGTACAAGGATTGGAGTAATAATTAAGCCAGAATTTTCCCTTTACTGTTCTTACTTGTCTCAATTTTGTTGCGGCATAATATTTTCCAGGTTAATATACTTATTACGCGTCAGCTGGTAGTCTACAGTGAAGTCATAAAAATTGTCCGAGAGGCCAATTACGAGCCTTTAAATTCTACGCGCGTTAATATTAGGTGTACGGATTCAAAGGACGGGCGGGCCATTGACGAATTGGACTTATGGAAATTCCACCTACGATCGGACAATTTTTATGAGTTCCCTGTATTTTGATCAACTTTTGAGCAGAAAATATTAAGAGCAATAAACTGGTTGCTGACGAACGATCAAGTATCAAAATGCAATCATTCATTTAGCAAGACAACCAATTTGAGCAATCTGATTTCGACTCAGACTTTTGGCGACGGAACTTACCAAACCGTTAAGGAGGGTTAAATTAATAATACAGAAATTTACCGTTTTATCAATCGGATTCACAAAAGTTGGACATAACATCGTGTCATTTTTGTTCCTAAAAACATTTAAATATTTAACCCTCTGGGCAAAATTTGAGCGAAAACGCTTGGGCAAAATTGACCACAAATTGTAACACTAAAAAGGGAAAATAAAACTTGCTCTTAATATATCGCGTACCCACTACCTTTTGATCTCAAGTCTTTGACGTATGGAGTAGGCAAGACTCTTGAATACTTTTCCGTGATTGTGATTCTTTAGACTTTAATAGGAACTATATATAACAATATATAACAATATATATAACAATATATAACAATATATATAACAATAGGAACTATATATTGATTAGTCATACGATGGACATTGGCTTTGCTTAACGAGAACTGATTGGTCAGAAAATAACCACACAAATCAAATAGCTCATAAAAAAATCTCATGGGTTCCATAAAATTCATTGAGCTATTAGGATTCGAACTCAAATCTTAATATTTATTGAACTCTCAAATCAGACCATCTCGCCGTAAAACCCATAAGTCATAAGAAATACTGGAATGAAGTTCGTTGAAATTCGAATTTGAAGAAAATAAGAGAAATTCCCAAAGTAAAGAATGTTGGGCTGGAATCACAGATAACTTTTGTATTACTGATTTTAAATTATAACGAGAGGGTTAATAAGGAACTCTTATGTAAAAGGGATTTTGATAACTCATACCGGGCTGATACGGTATATGAAACATTTCTGTACTTGAAACTTCGGTACCATTTTAAATAATTTTTGTGCAACTTTCGAGCCAAAAATTCAACCGGAAGTGATGGTGTGATCATATGAAATGGTGAACCACGGTAAATCTAATGCTGAAAATTTGACTTTTATGCGTTAAAATCAATCTTCACATAGCTATTTTGATTTTTCTTTCATTAACTGTCCAGACACTATTAATAGAAAGACACTATTAATAGAAATTAATAAATATCTTTTTTCTAACCTTATTCATAAAGATCTGAATAATAGTTTAAATTATTCCATTTAATCGTAACCGTATTTAATGATCAGACGACTCGGTTCCAGCTTTGAAATTTGAGTCGTGTACGAGACTTGGGCTGTCGGCATGCCATGCTCTCATCAGCCGACGACATTTGAGATGGCTGTGCGTGATTCATCAAGGTCATTTAGACAGCTCAAACAAAATTGGTAATTCGCAGCTAATTTATAGATTCTGTTTGTTCTTATTTAGATTCTAAATAATTTATGGAGCCTTTCTGGGACGGGATAAAGCGACCGGTCCCAGACACCCATTGGTATTCACCCATTGGTATACTTTATTTTTGTAGAATTTACTTCTTTAATATTTGCATATTTTAATATATGCAAATCAATATTTACTGACGCTAGTCTAAGTGGGGGGGATACTCTTAAAATAACAGTTTAAGAGGTGAACATTATAGGATATAAAATTAACACGACCAAATAATAATCAAATAATTTACTTAGCGAATTTATTAGCGAATTAAGTAAAAATAGCGTTTCTTCAATTTCACAGGTTATCGACATCGATTCAATGGATCGAAAGATGACTTTGATATTTTGTTGGCGATGTATGGAATTGATTTCAGGATTTTCCAAATGTCTCTTAATTCTGTTTTCTATGCGTCTTGAACGATTTAATTAAATGAAACACACTGTTTAAATAGTTTGAAATTAACTCTTCAATTCTGAAATTAATTCATTTAGGAAATGTTGCGCTAAAGTTGTGATATAGTTGCGTCTCCCATTGATACTCACATCAAGTATTCCAATCTAATTATTAGTTAATTGTGGGTAATTAATTATGCGCATAAGAAATGAAAACGGAGAAATTAAATTAAAACGTATGGTAATTATTATTTAAGCTGAAATTTAATCGTGCAATATTTTTTAAGTCGGAAAATTGATTTACGGTCGAGAAAATGGCATTTAAAGTTGGTCTTTACCTAATGCAATTACATTCTTTCTTAGTGCGCGATTTCTAGAAGACTAATCTCCCAGCTAAGTATATCAGTTGAAAGCATGAACCCTTAGCTAACGAACGCTGAAAATTTCATCAAACATATTGACTAGTTTCCGAGAGGGATGGATTTTACGGTTCCGGACACCAATTGGTCTACTTTCGATCGCTTTAACAACACTTCAATTTCTGGTGTAGGTTCCACGTCAAATTTTAGGATTTTGCGTCTTTAGTTTCACTTCCGATAATGTTTCCGCACGGAATGTTGGATTCTACGTTACGAATATTATTTACCAGCTGGCCAACTATGTAATTGATGGGTGGAAATTTTCCACATGGTAATCAACCGTTAAAAGGTCGCAAATTGCCGCGTTAAGTGGCTGATTTCTGTCTGGCAAATTAGGATAAACTTATTTATTTAGCTTAAATTTCAGCTTTGATAAATATCGAGCAGAATGTTTGAATGGCCCCTTAACTACTCGAGATAAATAAAAAATTTCTCGTTTCCGAGTTGTAATTATAACATTTAAACGCACGCACGATGATAGTTAAATGCCTTGGCGTCAAAGCGGGCCGAATTACCAAGTGGTAGTTAACCAATAATCCGTAAAGGCGGTTGAGACAAAAAGTCGGGGGAGATAACAACAATTGAATGAAAATGCATAATAAAGAGGAAAAATGGAAATACGTGAAATTAGTGGAGAAGTCTGACTATGACACATAAATGCTAGAATAACATATTTGACAGACTGGGGAGAATTAAAGTAGAAAGGTAATTATGAATGACGTCACACTCGGGCACTCCAAATGATATAGCTTCGTAAATTAGGCTCGCGTCAGCACGTCAAAAGAAAATGTCAAAAGAGAATGTGATCAGAAGTTCACAAACGTCAGTTGGATGACTAATTACATGTTAACAACCTCGGAGGTTAAGTATGTCTTAATTCACGCCTCTACGATACGTGTTCCGTAGATATCACGAACGTGTGTATTTAAGCGTGTAGTATGCCGTCAGTATAGTGCCCCCTTAACCATTTGTGTAGGTTAAATTTAATCAGTTCCAAAGTAAATAAATTCGCAAAAAACAATCACGATTTTCGCAGTAATTGAAAATGGTCATGATGGAGCAACAGCTCTGCAGGTCCAAAACTAGTTTTTTCATTTATTGAACTTTACAGTGCTTGTGCACGGTAGTTTTCTTAGTAGAAATCCGACGAATCAGGGAGCAATTCGTTAGTGATACAAAAGGATTCGAATAGTGATTCGAGGTTTTAATAGTAAAAGTGGGAGTTTATAGGCCGTTTAGGACAGCGTAATAAACAGTATATTTCATTCTATCGACACAGTACGGTCATGCAGTTTTAACATAATGTCGACGGGACAGGGATACATATCAGTATATGAATCAAGGACAACAAAGTGACTCCAATCCCTGCGTATTTTGGTTTAAACCGAATGATCAATACAGCTTAGGACACATACTCGTTGCCACAGAATTTCTATGTTTTCGAAGCGATTTCGATTATTTTTTACAAGAGGGTTAAAGTAAAACTTTTAATAGAATTACAAGATATTTGTTTGCCTACAGTTAAGTCACAATATAGGTCCGATCGTAGGCGGAATGTACGTCTGTCCAATTCGTTTATGGCGTCGCGAGTGTTTGAGGCAACATGACACACTGATCAGATTATTTTTAGATGTTTGCATTCGAAGTAAGAACCCTACGGGTGATAAGATCACTGAACGGTTGGATATCAACCGTTGGACATTTTGCCTAATGCTGTTGCTAAGAAAAGGTACAGGCACTTAGTTTGTAAATGGGATGAATTGGGACGAAACACAAAAATAGAAGTCGACGAAAAGACGGCTGCTTCCAGAAAAAATAAAATTGGAATATTGATAAATGTTCCGAATCAATCTGATTTACAATTTCACCAGAATCTATCCGATTAAATTGAAAAAGATAACTGGTTTCAATATTATTTCACAGAATACATTTACAAATTTTCATGTTAAAAATATTAATAAATTATTTCTAAATATTGGGTTTAAAGTATTCGCCTGGACTTCAATTCCTTACACCTAATATCAACCGCGTGGAATTTAAAGGCTCGTGGTTGGCCTCTTCAAATCGGACAATATTTGGGACTTCACTGTATTTTGTTTTCCACTGTGCCAGAATGTCAATATCGTGAAGAATGTTTTACTATTTGCTAGTTGAACGGATAAGGGTTATAACATCAATCGTTTACATTAGTGTGCTGACAAGGATCGCAACCTTATAAGGTTTCAGACAAAAGTTCGCAAACTTCCAAGATTAAGTTTCAAGAGCACCAGAAAAGCTAGACAAATGGCAGTTTTATAAAAAAGTAACCAAGCCAAAATCTGTCGTTTGGTTGAACACAATGGTAAACTCTACCTCAAAAGTAGCTTAGTGATAATGATAATATCAGCATTTATTTTCAACAGTAATTTTCAGCATTTATTTTCAGCATTTACTTTCAGTATTTATTTTCAGAATCTATTTTCAGCAGTTTTTCTGGTTCAAATATAAATTTGAATAATAACGAATTGTCCATTATTTTGGTGAATATTTTAGGTCGATAGAAGGTATTTTAGGGGGTATTCAAAGGAGGAGGTATTCCAGGATGAGGTATTTGAGGAAAAGTGTAAGGTTATTTAAGTATGGAATATTATAAAAAACGGCGTCGTTTGTGCATTTTTTATCTTGACTTACAGTCCCATGCGCTCACGTTCATTAATAACATTAACTCGTTGAGTCACAACACGATCAATAAAAGCGTACAGATATTTAAAGGATGAACTTTATAAATCTCTTCGATTTGATGGACTGTTTCTCTTTCGAGTAGCCTACAGTCTGCCTGCTCAGCAGTTGCTTGGTCAGCAATCTGCTTGCTCAGCAGTCTGTTTGCTCAGCTCAAGTCGAGCTCAGCTTGAGTCCAGAAATCTCTTGCCAATTTACGGAACTAATCCAACTATATATAAGCACACCTTTTAATGAACTTTCACACCGTTAAGAAGCGATTTGGAATCACTCCGTGAACCATAAGTTCACCACATCAAACTACCACTCGAAAAAATCTCGCTAAAAAACTCAAATTTTAGAACAAGATTCGAACCAGCTATCACCGATATCTAGTCGTATTCTCAGCTCGAGCTCTCCTTCATTTATCATTATTATTTTCTGGGTTAAAATTGATCGCCAGCTCACGGGAACTGATAACAAAAAACTAAAAAACTTTTCTATGTCCGTTAACTGAAGAATTTTTAGAAGAATTTTCAGAAGAATTCGGTTTACAAAATTTTCGTTTTTTATAATTCTAAATGATAGGAAATGCAACGTAATAAGCGTACTAATGAGAAAAGGAGGGTAACTCCAAAGTGTGCATATAGACGCAAGTCTAATATCCGTCACGAAAATCTAAATTATAGAATTTGAACTGTCATATGGCGACATATGGCGACAGTTTGACACGTATCTGTTGGCTGAGTAGGTTGTCACATAAAATCCTCACAAGGTATCCAGACTTGATCCATGACAGAAACCATAATACGATAAAATTAAACGTGAAAATTTGGGATGTTTTCGTTTTGATTTGGACGCAAAAAGAAACTACCACCCTTAACCACTTGTATTGGTTTTTTTCGCCTTTTGATGTCATCGAAAGGTGGCGCTAATTTGATATAGCGATTTGATTAAGAATGTTTGCCTTTGGAAGTTCTATAGTTAACCACTATATGGAATTAATCATGTTGAATGTTGACTCAACGTGTAAATTCAGTTATAGTTGACCGCCATGGACGAATTTTGGTCTAAAATATATTTTTTTTAAATTCGCACAGAAAAAATAAGAACTTTTTCTAATTTTTTCTGTAATAACGTACTAATCTTATGGTCAGAACCTGTTACGATATTTGGTGATTTTTTGCCTCTATCTTTCAAATTACAGTGGGGTTGGTAAAAGTCGCACTGATAAAATGTTTTCTCCAGCCGTCTCTCCGAAAATTCGGAATAGTTTTTAGTCAAATGATTATTATTAGAAAACTGAAGGTTTAGCTTTATAATGGTAAGCATTTGATTGTATAAATATTCACGGATTTTTCGGAGAGATGGCTCGACAGAAAAATTTGCGAGTGCCACTCTTACCAACCCCACTGTACGTTAGTCGAGGTTACGAAGTTAAGGTTTCGTTAAGGTTTCATTAGGTTTTACCGTGTTTTCTATTTTTATCGTATTCTTTTTTTTAAATTTATTTTTTTAAATGGTTATAAATTTCAGCCCAAGCATTGTTTTCCAATGAAATTTATTCACTATATTAAATATTACGGGGATTTTATTTAAAAATGTTTTCTAAATAATAGAATTCTATCCCCGAAAAACTATTTATGAAAAAAACGATTCATGAAAAAACGATTCATGAAAAAACGATTCATGAAAAAACGATTCAGGAAAAAACGATTCATGAAAAAACGATTCATGAAAAAACGATTCATGAAAAAACGATTCATGAAAAAACGATTCAGGAAAAAAACGATACATGAAAAAAAAAAACGATTCAGAAAAAAACGATTCATGAAAAAGACTATTCATGAAAAAAAAATATCCAGGAGAAAACAAGCATACAGGAAAAAATGATTCAAAAGCTATTCATGAAACTTTTATTTGACAATCGTGAGTTAAGTTTCGTCTGAAATCTAAACGTTTATTTCAGTAAAACCGACGTCTACATTATCCAGATCAACAACAAAACTGGCGGCCAGATTCCGGTGTAGGGACAGGATTACCGCAGAGTTTGGCGAGTTTTATTTCACCCCTTAGAACTAGACGTTGAAATGAAATATAAAACCGTGGTCGAGCCTAATTCTGGTTCATAATAAGTACTTTGGTAAGGTTTGATGAATGTCAGGTTTAATATCTGAAGCCGAACTACACCGTCTCCTCTATCTTGACAAACCAAAATGTCAAGATGAGGAAAACTCGTCCCATCTGCTTGCTTTACATAGAACCAGTCAATGTGCATCAAATTATTTTCCCGCGTCATCTCATTGGCCAACCAATGTGATGTTTATAAATTTTAATTTCGCCTTACCTAAATCAAAAGCAGCAACTAAACGGAGTCTGATCGGGTTATGGCCTACTTTTGTCGTTTAAGGGTATGGAATTTAAATTTTATAGCTCGTGTTTCCTTACTGGTTAATGCAGAAAACTTCGGAAATAGGAAAACCTATTAAATTCAAATATGGGACCATAAATGACCTATCGTTAGTTTGCTTTATTTCTTCAGGTTTTTTACAAAATGACCATAATGACCAAAAGCGCTTTTCTGGTTTCCTATTTTGCTCCAAAATTCTTGTGGATTTTTAATATGCCATAAACCTTCATGAGGTTTTTTTGTAGACTTATGTCACAAATTATATCGCAAAAGAGAATAATAATAAAGAATAACAGGAAAATATGCATTATTACATTTGGTTGAGTGGTAACACTTCGCGGGTTCAAATTAATGGGACGAGATGACCAATAGGAAGATCACAATATGCGTTACAAGACGGTTTGTACTACACTAGACTTAACTATTCAAGCCAGACTTCAGGTAAAAATTTAGGATATATTTAAAGTGTTTGTTTATATATTCAATTTAATATTTAGGAATACTTATATTTATAATAAGTGATTTGTTTTCAAATCGGGAGCACTTTTAAAACTATTGTTTCCTAATGGTTAACGTGTGTGCTCAATTACTCTATTATTGGTAAGTTCGTATCCAAGTATAATTGTTTTGTTTTTACTGCCATGTAATCTGGGGGTATTAGTATTATTTCCAATACAATGTTTTCAACATTTTCAACAACACGTTTCAACTGCTTATAGCCATTGTCAAGTTACCTTAGTCATTCCTCAACATTTCGAATGAAAATTACAAATTTTGTGCTTTTCCAGCCCGATTAGCGACCCAAAGTTGGTCTCAAATTGATGTAATTGAGAAATTTAATAAGAGACTGGCATCCTCTTTTAAACGTTATGATTTTTTTATCCTCATAATTATGCCTAAATTCGATTACAAACCAAACCAAGGTTATATCATATATACAGCCAAAGTGCTATTACAGGGTGGGCGTTCAGACAAATGGCTTCAAAGTTAATTAAGATATGTAAATAAAAAGTCTAATAATTCATTTGCTAACTGTTAATTCTAACTACTATGAATGGCGGAATTAATATTAAAAATTTAAAATGTAAAGTGGCTGAAATCTCGTCCAATTATTAATCCGTAGCAGAACCAACATTGTCTGTATGAATTTATTTAATATAATGCGCAAAACTCATAGATCTTATTCAAGATTATGAAACTACGACCCTACAAGCACGTTTTTCGAATCGGGATCACACCAAACTGTTGCCCAAGACGACCTTAAGTGGAAACGTATCTTCTAAAAAATTAAGTAACTACAAGACTTGGAAAATAACACTTTAAAAGATTCAGTTTTTTACTATGTTTTTACGCATGTTTTAGGATAAGTTTCGACCGGAAATGAACGCAGAAAACGAAAAATCGTAACATTGTGTTGTACATACCATATGTACATACCATGCGTACACTTCTTGAAGAAAAACGGAAAATTATTGTATGTCAAATGAGGAATCTTCGAGAATTAGTATTATTTTGTTTCGGATATGAGTGTCGGGGCTTATCCATCCTGCTACATAATATTAACAAAATGAGTAGGCATAATACAGCTAAATTTGGTATAGAAGTAGAGAGATGAGCGGAAGAATATGAGATATACGACTACAAATTCTGATAAAGGGATCGATAGTTATACGGAATAATAATAAATTGCGTAGGCGTATATTGCAAATAAGTCCATAAATAGATATGATACCGTAGTAAGTATAACCATAAGGTCAAGTATGAGTGTTTTGAAGAAAACATCTTCCTATAGCATTTTGAACGGCTGATATCACAAAATTGACTTCAAATTTAGGTTAAAGGCTCTTATTTTCAACTTAAATATGGTACTTTAAATTTAAGCACTTTTTCAGATTCACTTCCGGTGGTACTTGAAATGTTCACCAAAAGATTCGCCATGTAATGTAAAGGATACTATGAGGATTCATTCTTAACCGTGATATGGTGTAAATAATTAGTCCCGAAAAACCTGTGCCTCACACGTAGCTCGAACTCGCGACCGTCCAATTTCCAGTTGGACGCTCCAACGACTGAGCTACAAAGGCATGTAGTCCAGACAGGTTTCGGGACTTAACAGTTACACCGCCAACTGCCATTTAATTGGCATTGACCATGTTTTTAGCGTTTTTAAGGCCTTAGACGTGGCT
>SCLF01071880.1:0-11498 GCA_004367975.1 Mesochordaeus erythrocephalus
TAGCGATTACTCATGAGTCCAGCAGCCTCAAAAGGGAGCACACGGGTTATAGTTCGTGAGGGGAGCACACGAGTTAAATATCTTGCAAATAGCAAGAGAAATGAGACAAGAAAAGAAATGTTTTAAGTTATGGACGGAAGAAAGAATAGCGGAATGCTGGAGTGAACTAGCATTTAGCTGGATGATCAGAGTGATCTTGGAGGAAAATGAGGTTCAGCTGAATATGCAGGCGGACAGAATGAGAAACCCGGATAGATGTAGAAAGCCAGGAAATCAATCATGGAAAATTTCACTGGAAGAGGATACACCGATGGGTATAGTGATACACAGAAAAATAGGTGAAACCAAGCTGAGAGACCAAATCAGTGTACAAATAGCTATCATGTTAAAAAAAGTGGCTTTTTGGATACATTTTAAAGATAAGCAACATTATCAGGCGAAACAAAAAAATCAGCTAGCTAGATACTTGCTCCAAATGATGGAGGGAGATGTGGAAGTGTTCAAAGAAAACGGATGGTTGGAAGGAGATAAGAAAATCTTTCAAATAGTGAAAACAGTTAGTAGGCATGAGCAATTAGCAAAAGATGCCTATGAGAAAGAGGATATCATCTGGACGACGTGGGAAAAATTGGAAAATGAACCACAATTGTCGTTATCACAGATAAATGAACCACATTGGTCGTTACCGCGTTTACCAGGATTCGGCATGGAAATAAAGAGAGTCAGAAGGCTTAGGGAAAATTTTGACACCTTGAAGGAAGAAAAGCAGGGTTCGTCGCTGGATTCAGCTTTGCATTCCTTAGAAAAGGAAGAAAAAATAGAAAAACGAATCGGACAAGATGAGGAAACTTATATGTTTGATGTAGAAAAATGGATGAACAAGAGGAGATCCAGGAGAATGAGCTCGAATTCAGAAGCAATAGCGAGACTATTGAGAGAGACGGAAACGTTGGAAAAAATAACGGTGGAGGAACTGGCACGGGATGTGTTGTTTCAAATTGAAAAAAAGACAGAAAATCTATACCGCAAGATGCCAAAAAGATATGGGAGTAAATCACATTGAGGCAGAATATAAGCAGCTAAATGATATAATCTGGGGATGTCAGAGGATACACGAAAGGAGAGAAGAGTCAGTGGAATCCATTACAGCAAAGTTTGGAGACAAATTGCCCATATGGGGAGTAGAACAGTGGAAACGAGTCTACTCGACAATAGTAGAATTAATGTATCATCCGGGACAAAACCTGGCAGAAGGCTGGAGTGGTTTGGGACCAAAACTGAAAAGATTGGCCACAAAGCAAGCGTGGGTGAACTTGAATGTATTGGGACAGAATATGGAATATGACATAAAATTGTACTGGCCTGAGGAATTGATAGGAAAGCAACATGAAAGAGAAAAAGTGCCGCTGATGGCATTTAAAAGAGGTTACACTAAAAGCCAGGAGGTCTCAGTAGTACAAATGGAATCGGTACAGAACAGAAGACCATTAATGTATTTCACACCAGCAGAAAAAACATTAATGGAGAGCAAATATATTTGCTGGATTCAATTCGAGAGTAATATGAGACATTACAATTACTGTTATGATGGGACACATCAAGACATTCGAAACCGTACGGACCAAATGGATTATTCATACCTAGGGTTTAATTTTATACAAATGCTGAAGGTAGAAAAAAATGATCGAATCAAGGTTATGGATCTGCAAGTGGAAAAAGTAGGAGATATTGACGCGGAAGAAATGGAGTGCATAATAGCGACTTTGAATGCTAGGGACACAAAGCTAGGAAGTTGTGAGCTAAAAATCAGGTTGCCAGATTATTCTGTTCAGCAGAAGAGGCACGAGATAGATGCAGAGCAATTATGGAAAGCAAAACCAGACTTCTTACGGAGATAAATATGATGTTGACCATAAACAGAATGAAAAAATTGGGAATCAAAGTGATTTGGTTCAGCACAGGACAGATACACCAGGGACGATGGTTAAGAGCAGTAAAAATGCTCAGACAGGGATTGCCGTATGATTTGACAAAAAAATATATATCTAAAGAAAAAGGCGACAAGTTTCCAAAGAAAAAAACGTATTTATGCAGATGTCATGGATACGGAGATGATTCTGGTGAATTTGCGACCGGAGAATGAAAAAGTCATGATGAAAAAAATAAAAACCACAGGAGAGGAAGAGAAGGATGAAGTCCGAAAACGAAAATTGGAATGGTTGATAAATCCAGTGGAAATTGATACTTTCACCATGGAAGTAGCCTTTTTGACATCGGATGACAGAAGGCCATATACGAGTTGCCTACAACCTTTGGTGGGATACTATGGCTTTTGGTCATATATAGCAATTCCAGGGAATCTCAGATACTGGAAGCAAGAAGATGTAGGAAAACATCATTATACAGCAAAAGGTGAAAGAAAGGAAAGATATGGCCGGGTCAATCAAAGCGAAATTGGTTCGAACTCTCGGATAAGAAACATTTGAGGGATACTACCAGAAAAATACAGCTGGAAGAATCTACGGCACAAAGAAGAGTGATATGGCAAAATGTTGATGGTTTAGAATTACCCATATTAACCAGGATGCCTGGCAAAATTTTCCTGAGAAAAGAAAAAGACAGGCAAAGGAGTGATGAAATCACACAAACCAACTGGGAAGTATTATCCAGACAGTTGCAAAAAACAGTGACAGAATGGAACCGGGATAAGGAAGGCGGGAGAGGCCATAGCTGGATTCCGGCGGGTTTTTGGATCGATCAAAATGGATCCAAAAGGTTTATTGGCAACGGCTACAGGCTGTCCGAAATTGCTAAGACTGCTTTATAGGCCTAATTACAATAACCCCGGAGGCCGGTGGTTATATATAAATCCGTCGGAGATGGAAAGACCACAACTGATTTTAAACAATCAGCAAAGAGAATTCCTAAAAATCTGTTTGACGACGGTTTTAACGAAAACTCAAATACGAGCGAATCGAGAAATTATTTTCAACTTAATAGCAACATTGGGAGTCAAACCGGAGGATTACCAAGATTCCCAAGTAACAGATTGGTTAACAGTTAACCAGAAAATCGCGTTCTTATTGCAAAAACGGTAAGAAAATATTACGAAAGGAAAAAAGGGGATAGAAAAAGTCTTACCCCTATGACTTCTAGTTAGAAACCTGGGGGTAGGAATTAGTCTTACCTGGGAGCAATAAATACAAGCCTAAATTTATTTATATTCAGGGAGAAAGAATGAAGGGGAAGCAAAGAAAGAGTTTTCTCAGAAAAAAAGTTCAAATGAACAAAGATTGTGGGAAGAATCTTATAATTTTGTACAAAACAATGCTTGTGGAAAAAAAAGAGAGCAAAAGAATTAACATTTTTATTTTAGAAACGAATAATGTCAGGTCAATTGGTACCAGTTTCGGAATCGGGAGAAGTACTACCGCACGTTGCGAAAGAAACCAAGAAACAGACGCATTCAAGAGTCAAAAACACAATCAACACCATTGTTAAGGTAAAAGAGGGGAAAGTTGCAAAACAAGTACCTATGAGAGGGAGAAAAGGCTATGCAACAACGTTACTTTTTAAGGAGGTCTTAGAAATGGACGATATCCGAATAGAAGAAGCGGAGTTCTAAGCAAAATTCATCAGACTGATGAAGGGAATAGCGGATGCATTTGCCTTGAAAAGGACAAAAATGAGAGGTGAAGAAGCGAAAACGGAAGTATGGAGATACATTTGTTTGATTCTTGACAAACGGATTCCGATGTGCACGGAGCAAGTAAGTGTCATGTGGCAAGGACAGGTTCGAGAAGCAGAACTGCAAGCGAGAATCATTGCGCAAGCAAAAATTCCAAAAAATCAGCTGGAAGAAATCGTACGCCAAGACAAACTGGTGGCAGACATGTCAAAACAACTGGAGGGTTTGCTCCAAGAGTTGGAAAAGTCACAAGCACTGAAGGATGCTTTTCAACTGAACGAACAAAGATCGTTTAAAAAAGCAGGTGATGCGGAATTGGAGGTGAAAAGACTCCAACAATACATCATACAGAATGAGATGCAAATGCAAGAAGAACAAGTGCAGTATGAAGAAGTCACCGTAGAGGAGGGAAAAATCGAGGACTAAAAATCGAGGACAACGCCAAAAAAGGCGGATTCATCGAAGAAAGCGACAGAAAATTTCGGAAGAAGAAGGTGAACAATGGTGGCAGAAAAAGAATGAGGCGCAGAAAATGCAATGTTTGAATGACTGCAAATACTACAACTACTGCTGCAATAAAATGTGCTGGATGTTAAGTATGCCGCGAGCGGCCACAAGTGAACAATTCATTGGGGATGCCATGAATATGAGAGGATTGTTAATAGGTATGGACCTAGAAATCATGCAACAGGCGGGAAAATCGTTAAGCTCATGGATCAGCTAATGAATGCGACGAGACTGGTAGGGCAGCAACACGATGCCTTTCGGTTTTTGGTTCCAAAAGGGGCAAAGACAGTGGAAAACCTATATGAACCGGAAGAAGTACAAAAGTATGATAAAATGAGGGCAAAGAAGAATACTTTTTCTTCAGGGGGAGGGATTAGAATTCAATATAGGTATTGTAAAAAAGATATTCATGATCTTTATTTTAGCTCTCAAATTCCGGAACGAGTGACAAAGCCAATAACACCGGCGAGAAGGCAAACGGTATTGGATATTTCGTCAGTGGCGGGAGATCAGTCGGAGTTATCAGAAGAAGATAGATCTCCAAGACGAAAAAAGCAACTGAACGAAACAATTATACCACAACCTGGTCGAAAAATGTGGTAAGATCCTTGTACCAATATATGAATACGTCAGTAGTGGCGCAGCGACTACGATCGAAAGATCAAACAACTGTTCAGGCGAGACAGTTGGAAAACTTCATAAGTTCGGACGACGCAAGTTCGATAAGATCGGGACGCTCGGAATGGACTACGAACTCTGAAGCGACAACAGCAAGGAGCCCGTTGGCACCGATGCAACTGGAAGGTTTCAACATCACGGAGGAGGAAAACAGACAGAGCGAAGAAAGAGCGCGACAGACAATGAACAAATTTGATGTCAAATACGGAGAAATGGTGGATCAGTTTGCCAGAAAGGCAAAAACCCAGAAAAGAAAGCGATTGCAAAAGGACTAAAGTTTAGAATAAATGCTTAGTTTACACAAGTTGGTTTTGCACCTGTTTTTGCCTTTCACCACTGTTATTTCACTGTCTGTTATTAATGTGCAAGTGCACAAAGAACATGGACATAAAAGAAAAGCAATGAAAATTGTATAAATATTTATTATTATGTAAAGCAAAATATGAGGACAGAAAGTAGTGAAATATAAGGTTTGGTTGATGAATATGGACAATAATAAGGTTGTAGTGGTTAGTCAAAAGGGTAAGACTGCAGTCTTACCACTAAGACTATTGTCTTAGTCAAAAGGGTAAGACTGCAGTCTTACCAATAAGACATTTGTCTTAGTCAAAAGGCCTCTCACTAGGAAACCTAAGACTGAAATGTCTTACTAGTAAATTCGTAGTCTTATTACGGAAACTAAGACTGAAATGTCGTCCTGGCAAGACTATAGTCTTACTATGAAAGAAAACTTACAGTAGTCAGACAAAGGAATAACCCACGTTAATCACTGTTTTATTTTAGAAAAAACCGCAGCGTCGAAAATGGAGGCAGAAAAAAGCAGAATGATCTGCTGAAAGACAACATAGTGGGAAAGCTCAATGAAATAATGTTGATGAAAGAGGAGGAAATCGAGAAAGGACGGCTCCAAGAGGAAATGGAGGAATTAATGAAAAACTTAAAAAAGTTAAAAGAATAAAAAAATAGAATGAGGATTAAGGATCGAAAATTTAAAAAGAGTCTATTTAGAAATTGGGGAAAATGTTAACCGCGATTACAGATGATGTTCCAAAACTAGAAAGGTAAGAAGAAGGTACACAAGTTATATATAGATATATAAAACATGAGTATTTAGATCTAAAACGGAAAAAAGACGGAGCAGGATAAATCTAAGAAAATGGCAACATTGGACGAGAAGGACAGAGGCCAGAGAGAATCGAACAGAGCAATGTGTATGCTCGGGAAAAACAATAGAAGAACAAGGAAAAATGAATACTCCTTTTTATGGCCCTAAATGCAAATGCATGAAGAAGCAGGAAGCAAGATGGCAAGATGATTTCTTGACTCCGCTAAAGTTTGTACCACCGCTAGTAAGACCAGTTAACAGAAGAGGAGCATTAGTCATGAGTAGAGAAGGAAAAATGCAAGGTCCTTTATTTTATCACCAGAAGGATGGAGGTTATGGGAATGGTTTCATGAACTACACCATCAAGAAAAACAGGATCAGAACTGGGCAGACTTGTATTTCAGGCATGAGGATGATTAGAGAGATGCCGGAACTAAGACACCAGCATCAGGCTTATGAAGCTATCCATCGAGGAGTGGATATTTTTGAGAATATAGCTCCAGTCACGATGGAAAAGGCCAAAGAGTTTCGAAATAAGGGACAAATAGCCACAGATACTGTAATACACAAGCAGTATGAACAAATGAATCAGATAATAAATAAAGAAACCGGTGAGCGGGAGAAAATGACAAAACAAGAGATTAGACAGGATAGGAAAATAAAGACTCATCGCACGGAAGAAGCAAGGCAGGAGCTGAAAACGAAGAAGCTGAGAAAAGCTTTATTCTGGGAGAGAAGAGAGGAAAACTTCCGGAACTGGTGCAGTAAAACGAAAGAAGTACCACTCGTGATATCACCATCGGGAAATATAATCCAACCCATCATAATAAATGCGAATGAGAAGGTGCTAGAACAAAACAGATAATTTGTAGTTAGAACTCTGGGAAACTGGCTACAATCAGGAGCCATAACATTAATGAGAGAATGGGAAACAACACAGCTAGAGACCCCGTTAGTTCTAGCAGCACTAGACTCAACGCCAAGAATATGCTTCGATGGGGGCATAATTAAAACAATGGAGGAGCAGTCAGCGCCATGCAATATGGAGGGATTGCAGCAAATTTTGGAAGTCATAAAGTCAAAAGACATAATGAGTAAGTTGGATGACAAGAGGGGTTTTCAACTGCTGAAACTCAATAAAGAAAGCAGGAAAATGACGTCGTTTCAATTTGAAGGGATGAGATTTAAATATTTTGGCATGCCTTTTGGGCTGCCAAAAGCTCCATCGATTTTTCAATTAGTAAATTTGATGGTGGTAAATTATATAAGACGAAGAGGAATGTCGGTATCACTGTATCTCGACGATAGACTGTTTATGGATAACGAAGAAACAATTCGCGGAGAAAAGCAGAATCGTGGAGAGATTCCAATGAACTGTTTTCTCGGAGTGATGCTAATAATTGCAACCGGAGGAGTGATATCATTGGAAAAACCAGTCACAGACTCACAATATGATTTGCAATTTTTGGGCATGAAAATAAATACGTAGCTTGGTACAATACAAGTACCGGAGACAAAATGGTTAAAATTTCTTCAATTGTGCAAAAGCATACAAGAGGAAGGGAAGTTTCCATTGAAAAAACTCGAGAGACTTAGAGGAATAGCGGTAAGCTTCCAAGTAGCTTGTAGCAGGATGAAATGCTACATTCGGCAAATGATACGAGTAATAGCTATAGCAAATAGAACGCAAGAAAAATGGGCCTATAATGATGAACAGCTCAGAGAAGAGCTACAGAAGTGGCAGGAATTGGACTATCTGAAAATAAAAAGATCATGGCTACAGTAATGGTACAGAAGGAAAAATGGTACGGATTACCAGCTATGACCATGATTCCATCCGAAGAAAAGCAGGATATAGGAGATTCAAGATTGTGTGGATCGTTCAATATAACGCCGCAAGCGATCTTCTGGTTGACTTGGAACTGCTAGCAAACAGAACGAGAATAAGATACAGGTGAAAACGTACAAATGTACGAAGAAAATATACGAAACGATACTGTGAGACGATACTGTGAGAACGAAAAATGTGAGAATTTATAAAGTAAGTTAAAATTTAAACAATTTAGATTGAAATCTGGAAAATGTCAGACGATGATGACTTTAAGAGATTAGCGGTAGGAATGATGTCGGAAAGACGAGACAGACACCTAGATAGAGCAAAAACCGGATTGTCAAGGGAAGTTAATGTTACACAAGATGTAATGATTAAAAGTCTGAAAGTGAAAGATCAGCAGGAAGAAGCAGATAGTGAGATGAAGCTGCTAATGCAGAATGGAAGAGATAGGGCGAAGAAAGCACTCAGAATTGCGGAAGGACAGGAGAAAATCCTGAACAAAATGATAGATAGAAAGGAGAAACTGGATGCAGGAGCCCAACCTCAGAGTGCACCTGATAGAAAATTAGTCAATTGCAATAGTAAGGACTTGTATGACAAACAGACAGAAGCAAGCAGGAAGACCTTGGGTATTCTGTCAAATATGGAAAAATATTAGGATAAGCTGATAAAATTTGGGAACCAGAAAGAAAAGCGTGCTCCGAAAGTTGGGGGAAATTATCCAATAATTAAGCGAGGGTCGCAATACTTTCAGAAATGGATAGCGGCGCCGGCTTACCTGGATGAAATGTTGCCAGAACGGGAAAATTACAAATTTTTGTATCTGGAACTATATAAAATGCTGGTGGATGAGCAAGAATTTTCTGATCATGACAAACTAACGGCATTATTAGGACGATATGCAAAAAGTTTTCCTGATAACTATGTGGTATACCAAACATTCATAACGCATACAATGGCGGATATGGAGCGGCAAAAATACTCGGTGAAATATACACGCGGGTATATGATAAATATGGCAAACCAAGTGCTCAAAAAGACGCATATGTTAGTCAGCGAGGCAACGGTGGAAACATCAAAACACTCTGGCCGAATGAAAGAATTGGCCAACGCGGCACTGCGGAACAAAATGACGGACATCCATAAATCAGAGGCGGTTGGGGATGAAGCACTCCTGAAGGTTGGAGAACTAACCCAAAAGAAGTTCCAATTACTCCATAATAAGGCTGAAAAGCCCCAATATGTGTCAAAATCGGGGACGAAAAAGGAGGCCTTTAAAAGGCAAAAAACTACCACGCCATACAGACGACCAGACTACTACAGAGGTTCATCGAGAGGTAGTGGATATGGTGGAAATTACAGTCGAGGCATATGGAGAGGAAGTTCCAGAGGAACGCAAGCAGGAACGCAAGCGAGTTCAACAAGACCGGTAGAAAAGGGTCAGAATAAAGACAAGAATGCCCAAAGAAGTAAGTCTAGTTTGACGACAGTGCTGGAAAAAGTCAAGAAATGGACTATTCCAAGTGAAGAAATTAAAAGTACGGTAGAAATACTTAATTTGAATAATTAAGATTGAATCACAAACGCTGACGGAATGGAGACGATTTAAAAAGAATTACAAGGCAAGTAATAGCTCAAATGGGCCAAGACAGGCGGAAGAGTTAATAGCTTACATAAAGGAACAAAGACGGCCTCCAAATCCTGTACAGATTTGTAGATTACGTAAATTTTTACTGCATTTAGTCACACTGGATTATGAGAACAAAATCTTATTTGAAGCCAAAATTAGAAAATTTCAACAGGAAGTAGCTCTGCGTACGGAGCCACGGAAAAGCAAGCACCGACAATGGAGTGGGATAGGTTAAGACGCTTGGCAAAGAAACTATGGTACGATACTTCGGGAAGGAGGAGAGATACTCCATTCAATAAGAAGGCAGCGGGGGTCTTAACATATCTCACTTTCTTTACCGGATGCCGATGAATAGACGCCTGTAGACTATAATGGCAGGATATGAGAGTAAAAGTAGTAAGGGGAAACATTTTTGTCCACATAGATATTCGAATTTCAAAGGCGAATATAATAGGAAAAATCGGGAAGCTTTAACATTTGTGTCAGCAAACGAGATTTCGTGGGATTGCCCGGTAACAATGTTGGATAGGTGGTGGAAATATAGGGGTAGACCATCTAGTGGTTTTATGTTCTCTAAAACGAATATACCGCCAAATGGGGATAGTTTTCAATATCAGCGTAAGCAAAAAGCAAAAAGAAATTGGAATGAAAGATATACCGGGAAAACCCACAGGGCGGAACTCGTGTGTTGTTACCTTAATGGGGTTGAAAGTTGAACCTACGGCGGTAACACGACATCTCCGATGGGCTAGGAACAGTGCGATGCTCAATGCGTATGCAGGGTTACATTTATCACAATTGAGATCAGTCCCGGCACTAGTGTTGGCGCGGAACTTAAGAAAAAATAACTTAAGGATCCAACAAGATATTTTGAAATAGGAAACAAAGTTGTTTTAAAACTGTTTATTTAAGAAATGACGGAAATGGAAATGTCACGAAAGCTTAGATTTAGCATATATATAGAAGAAATAATGCTTACGCGAACAGCGGAAATCAAGCCAATAGTGAGGTTCCTGTTGGACATAGCGATATCGGAGGAAGGAAGGAGGAAGGAAGGAACGAGTTTGCGGTTTATTTGGCAAAAACATGCCTCCTGGGCTCTATGACGCTGGGAAGGTTTGCACCAACTACGTTCGGACTGTTTGTAAAATGGCCAGAAAGGTTAACAACATTAAAAAGTGTATGTCCAGCAAGCTGGGAAAGAACATCTTGGAGCGATGCTAGAATGGAAAGAGAACGGAAGAAAATGGGAATCGGACAAATTAGAGTTTCAAGAATTGAAAAATTTCAATGAATGGGAATCCGATGCAATAATGAATCTAAAGAATCATGTCGAAAAGCTAAGGCAAGAAATTCCGGAACATAAATGTCTGGGACACCTCATTGAGATGATCACTTGAAAAGGCTTGAAACTGGAAATTCTGCAAATAATTAAAAATCGCAAGTCTTGCTTAGAAAATAACCTGCGTAATATTTTGCTTTGCTTAGAATGAGCGAAATGAAAGGCAGACGAGAACTGAGCAGAATTTATTAGAACTAGCAGGAGAGTGAAGGTGAAATCGTGCACGAAAGAACTGAAAAAACGTGGAAAATTCACCTCCACTCAAAAGGCCTAAAACTGGGACTAAAAAATGGGGTATCAATAACCGACCAAGGACACGTCGAAAAGGCAATGTTTAGAGTGCGTTACTCACGGTTATATAAGGAAGAGGGATTAGTAATAATTCAAAAGAGTGATGACGGTTATTAAAGTGAACAACCAATCAGCGATCACTCTCTCGAATTACCCCGGCAACAAAGCACGAGAAATAAATTAAATTAAAGTATATTAGAACTTTAATTTAGAGGGGGAGTTTATTCGAAAAATGCTGGTATTAAAAGCAATTTTTTCTCTCCCGCCCGCCGATCCAGTATCAATAACCTAGAGTACTACGCGAAAAGGCAATGTTTAGAGTGCGTTACTCACGGTTATATAAGAGACAAATATTCAAAATATCAACAAAACGCTGAAGAGTCTAGAAAAAGACTATTGGCAAATTTGTGCCAATTTTATACC
>SCLF01071991.1:0-11497 GCA_004367975.1 Mesochordaeus erythrocephalus
GAGGTTTCAAAAATGTCCGCTTTTTTGTCCGCTTTTTCCGAATTTTGTCCGCTGAAATCCAGAAATTTTTGGAAAATGTCTGCTTTTTTGAAAGAAAAATATGGTCACCCTAGTTAACCCTCTTGTAAAAAATGGAAAGCTGTGGTTGGAGCACAGTTTTTTATGATTGGCCAATAAGCTTCTTGTACAATTCTGTTTCCAGTAGTTGTCGAGGACCGGTAAGGCCCGACGTGGTACGCTAACCAGCGACGGAGTTATTTTTAATAGAAAATAATTTATTTTTAGACTGTTTAAGAATTTGTAATAGATAGCATATTTCATTCTATAAGTCCAACAATGGACATACAATTTTAACATATTGTCCATAGGACAAGGATACATATATTTATGAATTAAAGATACGAAAGTGACTCCGATCGCTATAAAATTGAGTTTGACGCAGAGCGGCTAAAACAGGTTAGCACACATATCCGCTTTACAAGAAGGTTCAAATTACACCAAAGTATGATACTAACTCGAATGGGGGTTGCCATCAAACGGTACCAAGGTTACAGGTACCAATGTTATAGGATTTTTTTCAATGTTACCCGTTTCGCGCAGTTTATTTGAATTTTTTCGGCCAATGCTCTTATTCTCATTGAATATATATTTGATGTTAGTTTCTCTCTTACTGTAATGATACCTTTTAGTTTTGTCAGGTCGTGTCAAGAGTTAATAAAGCCAACGTTACCGATTAGTATGTTAACTTTTAGGGAAAAGATCACTTTATATCCCTTTAGTATGTAGTGTCTTCTTAAACTACACTAATAATGTTGATTAATGATTGATCCCAAATCGTCAACCATGTTTTTCCGTTCATTTCACTCACTCTTAACACATTATGTTTACAATAACTATATGTGTACTATGCGATAATCCGCACATTTAACTGCTTTTTGGGGACTTTGTGGTTATTTGCCGCCGCTATTGTTTTGACGCAACTGGTTACATACAAATACATCGTTAACCCGCATAAAAACGGGAAATTCGGTCGTCATATTTAGGATTATTTAACTAAGTAAAATAAACAACTTCGGTAGAAAATGAGAAATAAAAGTTTGAAATAAAACACAAAATGTTAGAAATATAATAATTTACTAAATAAAATAATTAAAAACGAATATTGGATATATATACAGTGATGTTGGTAAAATTGTCTGATCGTAGGCGGAATTTCCGTCTCTCCAATTCGTTTATATCGTCGCAAGTGTTTGGGGTAGGGTACCATTATGCCCTTATATATTTCACACTGATTATATTAACGAATTATCTTGGGATTAAGCATGTTTATAGGTTAGTATTGGCTGTATGTACTTTTACCTAATGTTCTTGCTAAGAAAGAGTAGACAACTTGAAAGGTAAACATTTGTCAGGCTGGTTCGATCAAGTCAACGATTAAGTCTAACACAGTAGGCAGTCGTAGCTGTAATCATACCCCTGGGAGTGAAAAGCTCATGGCCTTTTAGAAGGGGTGATAAGATCACGGTTGGATATTAAATTAAAAAATTGCCGTCTTGATTCCAAGCATATATATAGTGGTTATCCCAAATGTTTAACGTCCATACAATTAATAAAGCACGAATAAAATATTTGGCGTTATTAGAAGGTATTTAAAAATTCCACGAGTGATAACAGATACAATATTTCGCAATGAAATATTTCGCTTAGAAATGAGAAGGTTTGCTGTTAATTTGCATGTTAAAATATATTAATAAATTATTTGTAAATATTGGGTTTAAAGTATTTCGCATGGAATTTTATTTCGTGCACCTAAAATCTCCGCGCGTGGAATTTAAAGTTTCGCAATTGGCCTATTCAAATCAGACCATTTTACCAACATCACTGTATATATGTCATGCTAATATGTTTTGGTATATTAACACATATTAACTTTGAGAGAATCCCTTCAGAAATGTGAACCAATCAGAATCCAATTAAAATTATAATCCGTGAAGGTGTAATCACGGCTATGGCCTTGTGTGTGGCATTCTAATTAGATCACATTCATGAGGGGATGAGCCATCAAAATCTCTTGCACACTCCTCTTATAAGAGATCTTAGCTAATATATTTATTAATGGCTACTAAGAGGATATTACCTGGACTTAATTACGGGTTAATTTCCGTATTTCAAGATTTCAATATACCTCATTAATAGTGAATAAAAGCCATTTTCAATGTTGGAAAAATTGTCCGATCGTATATTTTCTTCTCGATCGTCTCACCGGAAAATCAATTAATAGTTTTTAAAAAAGGTTTACCATTCGAAAGCTAAACGATCGCCGTTTAAATGGTAGAGATTTCATTAAAAACTATTCATTGATTTTCCGGTGAGACGATCGAGAAGAAAATATACGATCGGACAACTTTTCCAATATCACTGTATATTGCTTTACATTTATATAAAATTGTCGGCGGGTGATTTCAAAGTATTCTAATACATAGGCGGAAGTTCTACTCGAATGAGAGATAAATCTTTCAATTTAATCCAAACCATCATGCCAAATAACCGAACAAATATTCTCCAAAATAAGGGCATTTCCGGGGGGGAATGTTCAAAATTCACAGCGCAATTTAGGAGACATTGGTGTTCCAGGAATAACACGTCCATATAGCCCGTAGATATCCATAAACCGAGCCGATGTCCCTATTAGTTAGCCATAAAACATTTGAAAAAAAAATAGCCGTAATTTTTGTTGTCAATTTTTTTGCAGTCAATTTGTTTGTAGTCAATTTTTTTGTAGTCAAATATTGTTGTAGTCGATGCCGCTGCGCTGTCCCTATAACCTCCAGGGTGTACTGTACAAATAATATAAGAACCGAGACAAAAGCGTGAGATAATATTGTGAATCAATGAATCCACAAAAGTCAATCGTTTATTGTATTTTTGATTACCTTAATTTTCATCAGATGATAGGTTTGTTTTCAAAATGAACGTGGGTTGATTCGAACCCAATAATTTTACATCTGATAGATAATAAATCTAAGTGGGATAAATCTAAGAAATCTATCATAATACTAGATATTAACGCACAATCGGAAGATGGCGAAGATTAGGAAACTGAAATCTCCGAGCGACAGTCTCAAATACTGTACATCAAGAATAAAACATATATATATCTCTCAGGCACACATGTGGATACTTATGACCAGGGACCCTGTGTTCAGCGTTTTTAAGGGCTTAGACGTGGTTGAATGTTTGATTGACCCCAACAGACCGCCTCCCTAAATTGGGCGCCGGATTCTTTGGAACTATTTTTAGACCGGAAGTACCACCAGTAGTGACAGCTGAAAACCGGAAATTGTTGTTTCGAATCAGGAGTCGCACCAAATTGTTGTCCGAGACGTCATCTAGTGGAAAAGTACCCTTAAAAAAATTAAGTACCTATAGGTACTTAGGAAGTGGCACTTTAGTAAAATTAGTTTTTACAATTTAAGACAGCTGTGTCTTAGTTAGGACAAGATCGAGCGGTAATTCGAAACCGAATTTTCTCGCGCATTTTTAGTATAACTATCGACCACGAATTTCGACCGGAAGTGGACGCAAAAAATCCGAAAATTGCGGAAAAAACTGGACAAATGCTTTCCATGTTTCCTTGTAGGGGAAGAGTTACGTAACTATCAATATTCGCACGTAAACCTTTTCAGAATAAAGAAAAACATTTGAAAAAAAGAACAAAATATTTTGTGTCAAATAGTAAATCTTCTAGACTTAATATTATTTTTGTTTGGGCGTAAGAGTATCGGGGTTTATTAATCTTGCTATATATAATATTAACGAAATGCGTAGGCCGAATAAGCGAGATTTGGTACAGAGGTGGAGGGAGATGAGTCGAACAATATGAGACAAAAATAAACGAATTCTGATAAAGGGTTCGATAGTTATAGGGGAGCTCGGAACCAAATCAGTCCTAAATTTGCGTGGGCGTAACACGCCTACGATTGGTACAGAGGGAGAGGGAGATGAAGGGAAGAATATGAGATATAAAAGTACCAATTCTGATAAAGTTGTCGATAGTTATACGAAATAATAATATATTGCATACGCGGATATTGCAAATAAACCCCATAAGTATATATAATATCGTAGTAAGTATACCCCATAAGGTCAAGAATGACCTAGTTTGACCGTACAGGGCTTGAATGTTATAAATATATAGGAAATTGTCTATTCGAACTAGCCCTTATACCCGAAATCAACATCACGAAAGTCGGAATCTAGAACTGAAGTAATCAGTTTAAACGGCTGGTGATAAGTATCCAAATGTGTGCCTGAGGTACTTAGACAAGTGTGTGCCTGAGAGATATATGTTTTTATTGTTTTTAATTATTTTAAAATACTGATATTTATAGCACTTATATAACGTCATATATGTCGTCATATATGTCGTCATATGTCTCGTCATATATCTCGCCTGTATCTGCCCTATGAAACTGAATCTAGAACAAAAAATAATGCAAAATAATAATGCCAAATAATAGAAAAATAATTGCACCATTTTGGCTTTTTTTTTGTCCATGGAGATTACTATAATTATTTCAATCTACAGAATTCGAATAGATATTTTGTTTTCAAAAACGCCAAGGGCGAATATGCGTTGAAACCATACCGTTATCATTAGATCTGATTCAAAATCAAACCGTTTGTGAAGTTCAGAAAGCCTAAACAGTAAGGCAGCTTACATTTACAGTAGCTTGTAGTCATTACCAGTGAATTTTCACTATTTTTGGTGAAAATTACACAATGTTATCTACTTTCGGTACGGTTTCAGCTCCGGTTATGGTTGCTGATGATGTAATCGAGGAGTGGATAAGACCAGATCATTATTTGCATCTTCTTTTAAACGTTAGGGAAATATTGGAAATTTTTAACATCAAAAATAATACCTCTAACGCATATTTAAACGCCACGATACACACCTACACGTCTCCCTTCTGTATCCCTGTTCTTCTGTATTCCTAATAGTCAGTTATCTAATAGACTGGTCTGTATCACCTGCATTCCCAATACTATTTAAATCTTAAGATCGAGTACCTTCTTAATTTGAATCCAATAACAATGCACAAACAGTCAATTACTAGAAGAATTGAGCAACGAAAACACAAATATCTTGAAGTAATTGGCAATCGATAAAATCACGTTTGCGGGAGAATACCTGGCCGTAGAACGCCTATACTGTTTGTCCACTTAACGGCCGAATATTCGACCAATTTTTCAATGAAAAAGTGGAGTTTTCAATTTTTAGGTTCATATCCGGTCAAAATTTCTGGTCGGTAGGTAGCCTAAAATATGCGCAATAAAAATAGATTTTTTTAAAGTGCGACAATTTGGTGTGATTCGCGATTCAAAATAATTAACTTCCGGTTTTCAGCTAACCGGAACGCTAAATACAGGGTCCGTGGACAACAAATCAAAAATGGTGCCTGACAGATAGGGTATATTATGTAGAAGATTGGATTAAAATATTGGTGGCTTTACCAGTAAAATCATATTTCACGGGTTAAAGACGCCTTTATTGTTCAGTTCAAGTGGAGTAATGAGGTGAGCATGATGAAAGTTCAAATGGGAAATGTCAATCCGGTACCCTCACTTGACTTTCCTCCTCCAACTTTTAAAACTTATAACAAGCGATGGACTGCAGACCTGGGCGATCAAAGTCACAAAAATGTTGACATTGCCTAGGGTGGACAGACTAGGGTGCATAGGGTGGACAGACTATAAATGGGGGTTAAAATAACTGACCAATAACTGACTCATAACTGAGAAGCAATAACTTCCGTGCACCGTGTGAGCCTATGTTCACTCATCGACCAGTTTTTGGCGTTTTACTCGAAACTGAGTAGAGTTGGGTCCCAATGCCCCCCTCCAAATTCCAGATCGCATTTTTTACGACTGAAAGCACCATAGGAAGTGTCTAAATTTGCTCAAATGGTGCACAAGGGTTGTTCTAAAAGCGGTGCACGGGAATTGATTATTCTTTTCCTCTGTGTTAAGTTTGAAGTTATACTTAAAATTTTGAAAAATATTGTTCAGAAACACATTGTTTTTTTTCTTGAATCAATGCTTTCGCGTAGAAATGGATATTTCTTCAGTCACGGAAAATACTCCACAAAAAATAGAAATACCTGTAGTAGACGTCATGTAAGGCAAACACACAATTCCCCTGATTTTTAATCTAGCCATTGATGGGTTCTTCATGCATGTAATACCCAATCCAGATGAAAATAATGAGAAAAGAGGAAAATTAACACACTGCTATGCTGATGACAGTATTATAGCACTGTGGG
Organism: Mesochordaeus erythrocephalus; assembly: GCA_004367975.1. Lineage (NCBI taxonomy): Eukaryota > Metazoa > Chordata > Appendicularia > Copelata > Oikopleuridae > Mesochordaeus > Mesochordaeus erythrocephalus. The sequence continues at coordinate 6,327 of SCLF01071991.1, forward strand.
ATGTAGATCCAAAAACAATAAAAACCTTAAATAGCATGCTTTTAAAAACTGAAGAACTTATGAACAACGGTGGCCCCTTAATTAACAAATATAAGACCAAAATAATAATATGCGGCAATCATAAAAAAGGAATGAATTTATTGAAACTCTAAAGACCTCACTGGGTGATACTAAACATGAAAATACACTCAAAATACTCGGCTTAAGATTAAATAATGGTTCTAAATTTAGGCCGCAATTAGAGCATATTGTAGGGAAATTAGGACCAAAGCGGAAATTATTAAAAGTAGCATTTGCATATTCTGCTGCTCTTTACATACTTGCATTGGGCATTCAGACACATGAAAGAAAAACTATAGAAACTATATAGAAACTATAGAAAGAAAAACTGCTATTTTTGTAAAAAAATAATATTAATATAAATGAGCACAAAAATAAACATTATAGTTGATAAGATCATAGCCTTAATAAGCAGTAAAGTTAGCTACGATAGCATAATGAAAATGAACCATGAGGAAGTCGGTATAGTTTAGGATATAAGCCCTGTTTACGCACCGAGCAATAAGGACTTAGTTGACGGTATGTACGATTAATGATAAACTAGAAACTTGGTTTTATTTTAATGTAATAAAGTGACCAAATTACTGTAAATATTAATAGCAAAAAATGGCTCGTCTTCCACAGAATTACTGCATATTAAAATAAAGAATTTCTGTAGTAAATATTAAACATAAGGAACTTCTGTAACAATAAACTAATAATTCTGTAAAAAAACACTAATATTTCTGTAAAATAACTTTTTATATTGTATACTCATATTTTAATGTGTTTTGTACTAGTCTCTTTACAACCGAAAAACACAAAGACAAGATGAAATTTTGATTAAAACCCAAACTTCCACACAAATATACTTAAATCGCACTTAAATTCGGCAGAAATCAATGCACCTATGTAAAACGCGATCAATTTATGTTAAGCACTCTTATAATGTTTGAATAGTTTATAAATTTCTATGTAAATCAAATAATAACTTTACAGAACCTTTCCCTATTCATAATGGGCTGTTTTAGTTAATCTATGTTGGTTAATAATTAATTAACGAACACACACACCTCGATAATAAGTTATTATATGCGTAGATAGGAGTCCATTATTGTGTTGGTTAGATATATATTATGGGTAAATGGCATTAAGTGATGCCTGGTGGTACAGATGGTGGTACAGATGGTACAGATGATGTACTAAACTAAGTAGCCCATCATTTGGGGAACTAAAAAATATTTGAAAATAATTAAAAATTATAAAAATTACGACACAATATAAAATGCCCTAGATTGAAATAATGAATTGAAATATTTTTCTATGTACGGAATTCCGGAACGTCTAAATCATTTAGTTAACTTTTGTAAGGTATATTAATAAAAATGATTTTTCAATCAATCCATAGAATGGGTATATCTGTACAAAAACATCGCCCACAATATAATGCATACTTAAGCACTAAGTTGCTGTTAATCTTAAAAACACTAAAAGCATTAGAACTGAAAATAATTAAGAAAAAACACAAACCAAGCAAATAACTCACGTTGAGTATCCGACTCTATTGAAAGTGGAGGTTCGAAGTGAGAATCATCAGTAAGTCTAAAAAGTCTTTCCCTCTAAAGTCTCTAATGTACTCTGTGGTACAGCTGTCTGGCAGTATGATGTACTAAAGTAGGTAGCCCATCATTCGGGGAACTAAAAAATATTTACAAATCATTAAAAATTATAAAAATTACGAAACAATATAAAATTATCCAATTTAAATCATCATTTATGTTGTATATTTTCAATTAAAGAACATAATGTTTAATTAACTAAAAATATTTAAAATGATTAGAACTAAAATATTCGTAATATAATATTCTCAATTAAAAATATGGTTAATTAATTAAAAATATTAAACATGTCCAAATTTAAAATGTTGAAATAATATAACAATTATCCAACTTAAACTTAAGATTTTCCGACTACATTAAGATATAATTAATTCTATATATAAAATTGTATAGGCCTGATCTAATATAATTGTCCCACGATGATGAAGGGACATTCTTTTTACGGTCACCTAAATACACGGTGGTATAAATTCCCGGATGGGATTCCTCTAGGTCCAATGGGCGAATAATATCGGTTACCTTTCTAGCTAGCGATATTTTGATATTTAATATATATTCCAGAAACGTATAGAATTAAAATAAGCGCGCAACAGAAATTGGTGCCCTAGATTGAATTAATGAATTTAAATATTTTTCTATGTGCGGAATTCCGGAACGTTTAAATCATCTAATTTACTTTTGAAAGGTACATTAAAAAAATTTAAAATGATTTCTTATACAAAACTAAATATTTAGCTTTGTATATTAGCTTTTCCAATCCATAGGATGGGTATATCTGGACAAAATAATTAAGGAAAAACACAAGCCAAACATATAACTCACGTTGAGTATCCAACTCTATTGAAAGTGGAGGTTCTAAGTCAGAATCGTCAGTAAATCTAAATAGTCTTTCCCTATAAAATCTCTAATGTACTATGTTATATCAAAATACTAAAATATAAACGTAGGCAATCATAATTGAAACGTACACAATTTAGAAAATATATCTATTATTAAGATATCATACACCATGTCTCGTATGGCCCTTGCTACAATCCGTAGCAAACACGACTTCTATAATCCGTGATCTGCTCTCGGTTACTGTTTCTACTCGCATACGTTTTGGCAATCGTTTCAGTTGCTAACTCCTCCTGTCCAATTCTCACGTAGCGCTTCTCTTACAATGGAACGGTACTGGGAAATTTACCGACCAAACATCTCTATACAAAGTTTATTGTTTTACACATATATATATATATATATTTATGTTTCACAGTCAATCATAATGGTTAGTGATGAATGACCCTGGTGTATTATAACACCCGAGGTGGGTCGTATATAATCATATACTAGCTATAAATTATAAATAATTATATTTGTATATGTCATACATCATTTCAGCACTAGCTGCTCAATTGTGGAACGCACATCTTAAAAGTCGTTCAGTTTTGTCGATCAACTGATGCAATCGCAACTAATATAACCAGCATTTAACAATAAAGACAATTTAAAGTTGACACTGTGTAGCACACAAATATTGTTCAAAATAAATAAATAAATAAGCTCAAATTTATACAACTGACGTAGAAGCATTATAAATAGGAAACTAAAACTTTAATATTAACGTGCATGTTGAACTTCATATTGAAGTTCATGTTGAAGTTCATGTTGAAGTTCATGTTGAAGTTCGTGTTGAAGTTCATGTTGAAGTTATTGTTGAAGTTCAAGTTCAAGTTGAAGTTTATATTGAAGTTCAAGTTGAAATTCAAGTTCATATTGAAGTTCATGTTGAGGCCGAGACTTAATGTTAACATAACAGTATGTGTTGTTTTTTAATTAGTAGGGATTGAATGTACGAGTCATCAAGGTATTACACCAGATATGGAAGACCGGTTGTTCGAAACCTGTAAAAATCCTCAAGAATTTCATTATCATAAGTGGAATCGCTCGAAACTTCAACATTATAATTTTTTTAACATTAATGTTTTAGGCCTTTTCCCACTTATAATATTTCTCTGATTTCACTCGTATAAAATTTACATTAAACTCAATAATAATGACCTATAAAGTACACATTACATGGAAAATTACAATACTGAATATATTTAGATTATCTACTTAAAACTCCTTGGAATCATAAGAAACGTATTTGATATTTATATTTGTTTATCAAGGTTATACCGCCATAAAAGTTTAATTCACTATACTGTATGAATAGTGAATCTAGAGCCAAAAATAATGCATAAATAATAGCAAAATGGCACCATTATAAACGTTTATGACGTTATCATTTCGATAAAAAATATTAATAGAAAGGGTTTTCTATGGACTTTTTAGTTTTTATATATGAACTTTTAGTTTTTTTCAATTTTCTGTCAAAAAAACAAAGCCGAGGTCATGACTAATAAGTAATTACTTACCGACATTTGCCTTTCAATGGAACAAAGTGAAAGAATTCAAAACACTGTAGTTCAATATAAGCTCATATAAGCCAAAATGGGGGATTTCAGGTCACGTGACAGGTAAACATGTATAATCTTCGGCAGATGACGACAACTTTACGAAAGAATGATGTCGAAAAACATAAAAAACAAAATTTCCTTTAACCACGCTTTTGAAACCAGAAATATATTTTCAAAATTTTGCAGGATAAACAATTTATATTGTCCATTAATGCTTTTATTGGTCCAAATTGTTTTTCAAGAACTGCTTTTCACAAATATTTATACGCGAGTTAATTTTGACTGCCAGAGATGAATACCGCGTTTTCCTTGAAACACCCATTTGACACACCTATCCAAGTCGCCCCCTCCCGCTCCAGGCAGCACCTAAACTTTTAACTATACTTAGCCATTCTGATAGTTTGTTCTTGCGGTTCCGAATCTATTTTCAGAATGTCCAAATGTATACCCATCGTCCAGTTAACCCCTGTAAAGACAGACATGTGAAAAAGAACTTTTTTAAAACGTTAATTTTAACTCATGTGAGCATGATAATTTACGGAACTAAATTGTGCCAAATTAACTGAGATTATTGTTTTTAAAGCTATGGACCTCGAAATCACATTGTGGAAATGGACACATTGATTCCTGTATTTTAGCTTTTACTGCGTGGTTTCGAGTCGAATTTTTAGTGAACATACTTTGGCATCGTGGTATGTTTTCTAAATCATAAATAAATAGAAAAGTGAAAAAGCCGCGATTTTGTCACTTTTTGAAAATTTGGGCTATAACTTTGTTGGGCTATAACTAGGTCACGTGTAAGAATTCGGGGTCGGTCCTCTGAGAAGAATTGGATCTTGAGTCATGACGCGTCGAATAAGCCCACTTTCGAGCCAATCCAACATACTTCACGAAATCATATTTTCTGGAAATCCCATTTTTTGGCAATAACTAGGTCACGTGTTAAGAATTCGGGGTCGATCTAATGAGACTAAATGTAGCTACCATACATACGCATCGAATGAGTCCAATTTCAGGGAAAATCGGACAGTTTAAAAAATGTGAAATTTTATGGCAATTTAATATTTCGCAA
>SCLF01072102.1:0-11496 GCA_004367975.1 Mesochordaeus erythrocephalus
ATTTCCTCTGATGCCTATATATTTACAACTGTCTCCAAAGTCTATAGGAAGGAGCTTACTGGGGTATTTTGTCACTTTTTTAAACCATTTTTGGACTATAACTTGGTCACGTGTTAATTATTCGGGGTTAGTCCATTGAGAAGAATTGCAGCTGGAGTCAGGGCGCGTCGAATAAGCCCACTTTCGAGCCAATCGGAGATAGTGCGCGAAATCACATTTTTGACTTCTAGCGGCTGTAACTACATAACGGGTTAGGAATTCGGGGTCGATCACTTGAGAAGAAAGCTATTTTAGCGGACATTTTATACCTAGTATTTCCGGTCACGGTACATAAAAAATCATTTGAAAAAAAAGTGCGGCGTAAAATTCTAGGGGGGGGGGGTATGAAGGGTATCAACGCGATTGGATGGAAGCTGAAGCCCTTTTTTCAAGGAAAACAGGTTTGCGTGCAAATGTGCACAAAATCCTCCTAGGGAGTTAAGCATTAGTAATAATAAATAATTCCAAAACATTTATAAAAAATATTCTTTATAATTACGTTTAAATGGTTGTTCCGATTGGCTCAGTTTGCAAACGTATGGGTTACCCATTACGGTCAATGTTTTGTTGAAATTTTTAATCTAACTAACTTCGACCTCCTCCGCAGCAGTCCAAGACTTTAGCGTAAACTACACATTTTAAAAATATAATTGGTATCCAATCCTATGGTATAATAGGCACATATCATATCCATTTTACTAGAGGTCTATTTTCATAGAGGTGATGTTATGAATGTTATTAATCTAAAGCCAAAATAGACCACCACCAATGGTAGTTCTAAATCAAAAGCAAAAATAGGTGACATTTTGGCTTTACATTCATGACTCACATTAGTGGTCAACTATTTGGCTCTAGATTCATGGCTCACATTGATGGTCATTGCAGATATAAATTGACTACTCATACGGTACTGAAGTCTGTATATTTCGTCGTACACCTCCGCATACATCGCATATACCACATATAACCTGTGGTATTAATTCATTAAAATATATTTTGTCTGGTTTGTTCCGAAAAATACTCTAGTTTAGTACTGGAAATATAATTTACACTTTTTGATCAAAAAAATAGTCGCGAATTTCTTTTGAGATGGAGCTTTGGATTAATGTAGATAATTTATATATGAAATGCCACCATTAAATAATAATTAAGATCTGTCTGGATGCTCACTGACAAAGGTCAAACACTTCATTGAATTTAAAGACCATAATAAGTCCAAATGTCACCGAATCCCACATCAAAAATAATATATTATTCTCTGTCCATAAATTTCAATTTTCCACGCGTCAAATGCCACCAATTTCGACTAAATTCTAATTTTGACCACATTTATATTTGAGCTAAAAACTGGAAAGCTTAGATGATGCAAATTTTAGATAAAATTGAAAATCGTTTGAAAAAACAGACACAAAATATGTTGTAAAAAATGCGACAAATCGAACGCAAGTTTTTTTTAATTTCTCAACAAATGCGTGTTTAATTTGGCTAATTTTCAAAAATTTCAGCAATTCTGTAATACCTAGACGAAACGAAGTAAAACCGGAAGTGGCGTTTAGTAACCGGAAGTGAATACCACATCCAGTAGCTGTCGTCGTGATTATTTACTTTTGAACAAAAACGGTTAAAGTAACTGAATATGAGTGACAGGAATCAATAAACATAAAATAAACAACAATAGAATTTCTGAGCCTCATGACCTGTTATGAGATAACTATTTCAAAAGGAAACTCGATCCGTTTGGGACAGAATATTTATTTTTTAGAGACAACTTTCCTGGAGCATTATGGAAAATCACCCTATTTTGGAAAATAAGCATATTACAGATGCATACCAAAATAATCCACTAAACTCAAAATGTGGTGAAATGTTTTACGACTTTTCTTTTCCTACATAATGGGAAGTGCCGAACTCGCCTAGCACAAAGATAGGAGACGAATCAATAACAGATAAGTTTTAACTCTCAGACACTAAAATCATCAATTATTGTTCGTACAATAAAGTAATCGTAACCCTAACAAATAGCTCGTAGTTAGAAACTGACAGAGGAAAAGCTTTGGGGTTAATCAATGTAAAAATCGTTTATTTTGAAATTTTGAAAATTTTGAAAATGTCAAAAACCTTAACGGTTCCATATAAATAGCGCAATTAGAATCTGACACACGCAAAATATTAGGGCTATAGAGGCTAGCCCTAATTTTGCTCTCCAATTTAACAACCCGTTTGTATTTATTTAATGGTTGGTTTTATTTTTAATTAAAAACCAGAAATTAAATTAGAGAGCAAAAGTAGGGTTGGCGTAGTTAACCTTAATATGTTGCGTGTGTTAGGTTCTAATTGCACGTTACCCTAACCTTCGGGAGTTACTCTTATCGTTCGGCCTTAATCTTTGTAGTAGGCGAGTCCGCTCTTTCCTTCCATAATAAAAGTATTTTTTCTCGAAGATATTGTTCGATGTAGCTACGTGATTGAGCAGATGTTAACTTGACTAATACAGCCCAACTGGGGGCCACCTTTGTTCAACAAATCCGGCTGGCTTAGAACCCATTAACATATAACTCACAATTTTGCTGCTAAGAAATCTTAAGCAAGGTTTTAGCATTAAATAAATTAAATTTGACCTAACCCCTGAGCAAAGTAAGCCACTCGTAGTCACCATAAATCGTAAAACTCAAAATAGACTCAAAATACATAAATAAATTAATATGATGGCTTATGTAAATCTTGCCGTCCATACTATAATCTATAAGGCCAATATATATTGTCAATTTTAAGACAGTCTGATATTCCTTGTTCAAAGTTGCCACTATAAATACAGACTATTCTAAAAATGAACACCAAGGGTGTAGGAATTTTGTATGAAAAAAATAGCGTAAGAAAAATGTCAATATCGAGTCAAAAAATAAATTAATAATATTAATATTAAATAAATAATATTAATAATATTAATATTAAATAAATAATATTAATAATATTAATAATATTAATAATATTAATATTAAATAAATTAATATTAATCGTGAATTTTATACCACTCGGGAATGGGACATTTTAAAACATTTTATTATTCTAAAAATATTCGGTAACCGTAACAGTGACCGTAAGAGAGGGATTTTGATTTTTTTTAGACATTTCTAAAGCTGACTGGTATCACATGCATAATTTTGATAATTCCGTCCGGAAATATGCATGCTGAGACGATGCTACTTAGTAGTCAGGGTAACTACACGGATAACATAACGATTTGACGTTTTTCTTCTAGTCATATCTGGTCCTAACATCGTCTGATTACATAAGGGTCATTGCCTCTTTTTTGTAGAAAAATGTATCTTTTGTATCAATTTGATTGAAGTGGAGTATATGACAAACCGTCGCTAACCGTTCAATGTTTCTTTTCAATAGCACTAGGGTCCTATTATGGACCACAATTGGACAAGATTGGTGAATAATTTTTTTAAATCGTTTATGTAATTAGGGCCTATTATAGTCCAGAACCAGTCGCCAAATCGTGACCATACCCACCTACCGAGCCTCGAAAATTTCCACTTTAAAACGAAATGATCATACTAACATACTACAGGCATTTTTGTTTCGTCAAAAACACCTCACATAATTTGTATGCTCATATTTAGGGGAAACAAAAAAATGCAAAATTCCTAAATTTGGGAAGAAATCGAAAAAATATCGACAAAATATTTAAGGCATATTACCGTTATTAACTATTTTTCCTAATAATTTTGAGAACTATGGTCAATTGTATCTTAATATTTGCATTGTTGTTATATAGATTTTGACGTTTCTCGCAATTCTTATTGCGCGAAAGTACGGTAATTATAATCGGTCAATTATGTCGATAATAAAACTGCCTAAAATCTTAATGTATTATCATAATTGATTGACTATATGTTAATTTAGATATGGATATATTAGGTTTTATTAAAAAAAACAATATATCCTATGATCTGCGGAATTGAAAATAAACAATCATTTTTAGTTGAATTTTATGTCACCTCAAATCTGCTCAGATTTAAGTTTTTCGAAGATTATTTTGAAAAACGAACGTAAATAATGAAAATATTAGAGGATATTGAATGGATTTCTTTTAAAAAGAAGTATATTCTAAATCCCCTGTCCGCCGAGGGGTTAAGGCCATGTAGAACAATTTCGTAAACCAATCTAACCGTTTTAGCGTGTAAACAGTCGTACTAACATGTCTCTGATCTGATAATTATTCGATAATAATTGGCCTCAACCGCCTTCAAAGCTTTATTGTGATAAAGCTATAAAAAATAAATCAAATAGTTTCCTAGTCAATTGTGCCGTCCAAACGACGATCAATCAAAACCGACTGAACCCATATTAACGGTCAATTTGCCGGTTTTATCTAATAGCGCATTGTTCCTTTGATCTTTTGTACTATTTAAATTTCATAAACGACCTAAATTGTTGGCTGGAAATCATGTTAAACAATTCTGGCATATTTTCTGTAGTTGTTTACGAGGACCTCGGAAAAGACTGACCAAAAATACAATTACACGGTTATGCGGACACTCATTAAATTTATCTAGTGTCTACATAATGTAATTTGTAGCATAAAATACGGTATAAATGTCTGCTGTGGTTTATACCAGCTTTGAATTCCAATTCCAATTACGAGAACTTCTGCGAGGACCTGGGAGGCCCAAATGGGAGATGTTTAAGGGTGTCTGTACACAAACTATACAAAATATGCACTAATAGAAATTCCGTTTGTTTCGTTTTTCGCGTTTTACTTGAAACTGAGCAATGCCCCCTAAATTGCACATAGAATCTTTTACTACCAGTTTTTGGCTGCAGGTACCACCGAAAGTGCTACATAAAAACATTGATTTTTTTGATGTTTCGAGCCACATAGTATTTTTACGTGGGTTGGGTTTAGTAGAAAAATGACTTCAACACGTGAAAGAGCTCCATTTTTTACTATTTAAGACACGTGTGTTTTACGTATGAACACGTTGACTAACCTTTCCGTATAAAATTGTCCTGGGGATATTAAATAACTTAAAAATAGAACTTTGAATAAAAAGCCGAAAATGTGACCAAGTTATTGATCAAGCCATTTTTATCCGACGAGGAAATAATAAGGCTGTGGTCGACACGTGTTCGCTCGGAAACATGACGTAATCGTTTAGGAATGAAATCGATGCAATTGTTAAACACTTTGCGTCGAATTTATTAACTCCTCTACTTATCTGCTTGTTGATTTTAGGACAAAACTAGATATGGGTGTAAACGCCATTGTATCTTAAAATGTATTTAAGGCAACTCGTACAGATTAGGCTCGTAGAGATTACGTTAACAAGTAGTTACCTAAAGTACACGCTAAAACGCGTATTTAGGGACTTTAATCTGGATTAGAAGTAATCGTAGTGATGATAAAAACTTCCGTTTTTTTAACGTTTGAAGGAAGTTACACAGAAGGCTTGGACCTTATCCGCTTCCCAATTACATCATTTTTGCGATAATTTTTGGATCGACCCCACGCCGAAAGTGAAATAAATTGCGTAGTTTTCACCCTGGATGACAATGGATCACTATAATTAACTACAAGCTTCTGATATGTAAGCTATATGTAAGCTTGATTGTTAGTTTTTTCTCATTAGCACTTTTACATCAGATCCGGATCAAACACCCTAAATACGCGTCTATTATAGGGAACTATTTTTGCGTACTGGTCGATCAATGTGAAACTACAGGTTATTGATCTGCGTGAATACATTAAGATGTCCATACTCATATTTTGTAGATACAAAACATGGATAAACATTGGCCCGAATTGTTTTTAGCCGAAATATTTCGAGCCAAAAACATTACCAAAATTACCAAAAAATTACCAGACTATTTCTGCTCTCCCAGAATTGGCGTTTATGTTCTATTTTTATCAAAAAATATAATCAATAGAGGGGATCACGTCAAGCTTCAATAAATATGCAAGGATTTAGAGCAAACGCCATAATGTTTATTTGGTTAAGGGTGAGAGATCCACTTTCAATACTTAACATTAAATACCTATACCCTTAAGTTTATGTTTTAGGTTTAAACTAATAAATGAGCACATTATGTAATATATAGGTGGTCTCTAATCGTAATTTATCACATAGTAGGTGCGGTTATTACCCTTAAACATCAGACTTATTCGAGCATCTTGATTTGGTCTCTATCGATCCTGATATCGCAATGCGAAGGTTGAAACTAGAGATATGAACTTGACTTTTAATATGAATATTAGACTCCGAATTGTGGATAACCGACCTATGATCTAGAGTGGTGTGGCAATAATTGGCAGTCGTATATTTTGTTCTCGGAAAATATAAAAGCAAGCTTATCTAATAGGATTCTTACCTAGAGCTAATATAGGAGACGTGAGTCAGAGATCGTAAAGTATCTAGGGAAGTCCAAGCTGTAAGCATATTATGTATGGAATGCCATATATATACAGTGGTGTGGCAAGAATTGGCAGTCGTATATTTTTGTGGAAAATCAAAAAATAGTTTTTAGTCAAAGAGTTACCATTAGAAAGCTAAGCATTCACCTTTCTACTGGTAAACATTTGATTAAAAATTATTTATGGATTTTCCACAACTGCCAATTGCTGCCACAACAGTGTATATAAATTTTGGCATTCCATACATAATATGCATACAGCGCTTACACCCTTGATATTTTACGGTCTCTGACTCACGTCCCCTATATTAGCTCTAGGTAAGAATCCTATTAGATAATCTTGTTTTTTCTGGCCCAACTGTCCAGCTTTGCTGCACCTTTTTGCGCCAGAAAATTGTGCGGAAAGGGGACAAAATAATATTATTAAACTTTACACGTTTCTATATATAACATAACAATAACTATTTAGTTCTTGGACATTTCCAAGTCTGGCTGTTCAAAGTCTCGAACGAAAGCCAATCAGATCTCGTCCCGGAAAATGTATTCTGAGCGATATCAGATGCTCATATGGATATCCCACTGCGTAATCTCCCACTATATAATCACCTACCTCGCTAATAGTTCGTCGAGTGCCGTTTCGGGTGTAGGCGGCCGATCTGGGGGGTCGTTCGGGCACATTTGCTCGTACGTTGGCCTCGCTTTGCAAACCCATTTACGGCTTGTATAGAGATAAACCTAAATCCAAAATGTTATGCGGCGGAGGCTTTTGTGAATTTTCACGAGAGGATGAAAAGAGAACAAGTCTAGTAAGTCATGTAATTTCATGAGCCCCCGACGTAAATACACTTTTCACTCAATTAGAGGTCTCCTTCAAATTCCGCACTTTGAACATGCATCCAAAATATTCACTGCCGATCCGATATTTTCAATCTCAAACCGAGCGAAATGACTCGGCATGATACGGCACGTCGTACATACAGACATGTGATTGGATATGGAGCAGAATGAGACTTAATATTACCATAAACTTCTATAATTCAATAAAAAATTAATGGGATGTGCGTCGATTTAATAGGGCCTGAAATTGAATACAGTTTTTAGCCCCCAAGTGGTGACATGGTACAAATTAAAATTTTCAATTGTTTTCATTAAGGTGCGGAAAAGATAGAAATTTCGGGACAAAATCATCTGATGTAATGTTAATAATAAAAATAAGTTTAATAATAATAACAAATTTAATAATAATAATAAATTTAATAATAATAATAAATTTAACAATAATAATAAATTTAATAGTAATAATAAATTTAATAATAATAAAAAATTTAATAATAATAATAAATTTAGCAATAATAATAAATTTAATAATAATAATAAATTTAATAGTAATAATAAATTTAATAATAATAATAAATTTAATAATAATAATAAATTTAATAATAATAATAAATTTAATAGTAATAACAAATTTAATGATAATAACAAATTTAATGATAATAATAATAATAAATTTAATAATAATAATAAATTTAACAATAATAATAAATTTAATAATAATAATAAGTTTAATAATAATAATAATAAGAAACAAAATTTCTGAAAAAAATGAGTTGGAATGGAAAATACAATTTTTTAATTGAAAAAATGCTCACTAGGTTAATAATCGATAGAGAATAAATATAAAAGCAATATTCTTTGTCGTGGGTGGATACGTATTATGTTAATTCATACAATATTGATTTCATACCCGAGGTGTAGTTTATTTGAAAAAACGCAAATGAGCATTGCTGAGTCAGCAGGTGTGTCTAGTATATAAAATTACAATTACAAACGAACGCATTAATTAATAAGGTCCAAATTTAAAAGCAAGCAACGCAAGACGACTCGAAACACTATTAATTTGTACGGTATTCGCCCGAGGCCGAGCGCGAAACACTTTGGCTCGATTTTTTTTTAGCCGAAATATTTCGAGCCAAAAAAGCTTGATACGGTTCCACCCTGCTCAAACAAGGATAGGAACCTGATTATGGGAGCGATAACGTGACCAAAGTCAATTCGATAAAGAAAGCGCATTATTTATTTAATACTAGACTTGGCTTATTTTGACACTGCTTTGGGCATTAAAGATCCTTTTCTAACAACTTAGATTTGAAAAGAAGGACTCACGAAACTCTATACGCTCATGATTGTGAACCTTTTCATTCTCATGAAGAGCCACATGATGAGCGAATAAAACGTGAGGGGGGGGGTTTGCCGGGGACCCAAAAAGACAGGCAAAAAAAGGCGATCGTGATTGTTCACGATGGATGCCGTCACGAGGTGAAAAAAGATGAAATAGTTTTGTTCGTTTGATACCATACAAGATTATTCATGATGATATAGAGTGCAAACGATCAATTTCTTTCTCGTTTTTTTTCAAGGACTAATTCAGTCAGATTGGCTATAATTTGAGTTCAATGAAGTACGGTATATGTATTGTACTCACTAGACTTGACATTGCCACGACGTCTCATCTCGTGAGAGAGCCTTTTCACGGAGAGTCAACTTCTGATGAAAAACAACGAGGCAAAAATAAGACTGGAACACATATACAATACGCACTCGTGTTCAAATCACGCTTTATCTCTCACTGCAAAGTAAGCAACTAACCTGGTCCGGTTTGGATGAAAGGTGCCGATGTGCCTCCAAATATGGCCTGTTCCGTGTCTGCTGTATCCCGCTGTGACTGTCCATATACGGCTGTCGCAGCTCCCGCTCGCGTAATAGTCTAAACTTTATGATACTTGTACATAATAAGTATATTTATATATATATTATTAAATAATATATATATATATATATATATAGATGGAGAATTGGGATGGAATGAGATTTGGCATGTTCTATTATAGTCAGGCAGGAGACTAGCTCAGCGGGAAAGGTTTCCTGCCGAGCCAAAAAATAAAACAATTTTTATTACTGCCATATTTTTGTTTTCACTTATAGTTTTTAGTTTTTTACATTTTCCCATGGTATTTTCTAAATAAACAACCCTAACTTTAGACTAAAAAGAATCTGTACCTGTTGTTGAAGGAGCGACATGCTTCTAGGGCTTCTTTGTATCTAATCCCGTCCCAGTTACGTTTGATTTGAGAGATATTTGGAGAATCCATCCTCTATTAACTCTCTTGTGCACGGCACTCACCCCTCACTCCGTCGCTCTCTCTCTTTCTCTCTCTCTCTCACACTTTGTACACTCTTGCTCGCTCTCCCTCTGTCTCTCTAGGCGAGTCACATAGCGTAATCACGAAAACATAAAACGACAAAAACGTTTATTTTCTGCTTCGTTTTGAAAAATATAGTGTGTCTGTGTGTGTGGAGAGAGTTTCTCTCTCTCTCTCTCCCTTCCCAAAAGGCGAAAATGAATTTAGAGTTGCCTCGCCGCACTGCGAGGAGGCGATCGGGAGCCACTGAAATGAGCCAAACGACCCAAAATACTGAGATGAAACAGAAAATTTTCACCCCCCCCCATTAAACTGCTAATAATTGGCTGTAAAAATACATCAAATCCGGACATGCACATTGTATATGGACAGCTGTCAAGAGGTTGCTGCATTTTTATTCTTCAAAAGTCTCTGTTGGTCCGATTTGAACCGTAACGCATGAGCGGTTAACATTAGGTAATGGGTGGCAATATATATTTCTAACTTGCGAAGCTAAATCACTAGGTTAAGGGTGCAAACCTAATTCCGAATAGATTACTATAATAATTAAAAATACTAATTTATAGTATATTATATTATTTGTCTGCTTTTTACTAAATGTATATTTTTTTTAAATAATCGTATTATATTTATTTATATTTAGCAAATATAAAAAAAAAACGTTATTGAGTCTAATGATGACAAACGCCGAAAACTTACGGTATCAAAATATATAAAAATGTATCCATTTTATAGTCATTTAAAACAATATGCATATTTTTTTTATATAAATAATCAATTTATGCCAATAAATTAGAACATAAAAATTATTATTTAAAATTATACGTTACGAACTTATGAAAGAAATATTATAATTTAGTCGAAAATTTATAAAAAAAAAAATAAAATATATAAATTAAATAATAAAAGTAAAGTTTTATTATGTAACAATTATATTATTGTTAAATAACTAACTAATTATTATTAACAAAAATTTTAAACGCGAAAAACATGCTTCGATTTTCAATGCTGGATGATGTAAATCCCCCAATTTCGGGATGCGGATTTGCTTCAGGTTGGATGACTTCCGATTTAAGTTCTAATTCTAAATAGACCCCATTACACAGGCCACATTTCGCCCAGTCTGCGCTTCTAACATGAGTTGACGGCTTATCACGGCCCTGTGTATTCAGTGTACGTGAAAGTTTAACTACAAGTCTATAACCTTTATGGGCCATGTTTTTTTGCTGCCCGTCAGGGAAGCCCTAATTTTAACGAGGCTTTTAACTACAGGCCGATAGATGCTCGCATCTACATGGGACGTCCCACATACACCTACCACAAATATGGGAGGCTGATGATCAGAGATCAATAGCAGATTAGTTTTAACTCTTGTACATCAATCTGATCAATTATTGTTTGTACAATGAAGTAATTCTAACAATAATAAGTAACTCGCAATTTCGAAAATGTAAAAATGTCCAAAATCGTAACGATTCCTTATAAATAGCGCATCCGTGCGCGTCGAGTGAGACAAATGTGAAATTTATAATTGCCATATGAAGAATAATAACGAACAAGTATCAAATAATTCCAAATAATTACTAAATAATTACTATTACTAGTACATGTCTGTTATTAAGGTAGGTACGCTATATTGTTTGTATTTCTAGGCATATTATTTTATCGAGAACATAGTATTTGAATAAAATTTCGCGTTCTAACCCTTATATTATGGGCGTGTTTGTAAACGAATAGATAACAATTAGTTACACAAAAATTACCAATAATACATATCTGTTATTAAGCTAGGTACCGAGAAAATATTATTTGATTAAAATTTCACGTGTGTAAC
>SCLF01072214.1:0-11495 GCA_004367975.1 Mesochordaeus erythrocephalus
TCTGAGAAGAATTGAAGCTGGAGTCATGGCGCGTCGAATAAGCCCAATTTCGAGCCAATCCGACATACTTCACGAAGTCATATTTTCGACTTAAATATATAACGGGTCTATGAGAAAGCTATCAAATATCCTTAAAATTCACAAATTTTTCACTGCTACAGAAACCCGGCCAAGGTCCCAGCGTATCTTCAGGAAAAATTTGACTGAAAAAAGCTGCAAAAAAACCCTATGTTAGGTGGGGGGTCAAAGTCAATTGTGTCTATTTTGGCAATGTGACTTTCAAGGTCCACAGCTTTAAAGGAGGTAATCACAGTATGTTTTCGATGCTTATTAATCTACCACGATTTAGTTCGGTGAGCTGCCATGCCCCCATGAGTTTAAATTAACGTTTAAAAAACGTCTTTTTGACCTTTTAGCTGTTTTTGTGGGTTAACTGCAGGAAGGACATTCTGAAACCAGATTCGGCACCGCAAGAAAAAACTCTATCAGACTAGCTAGGTCTGTTTAACCTCTGGCGTGCACCTTTTAGGGGGGCTAGGACACCTCTGGACACGTGTGTCAGACTCACTAAGTCTCGTTAACCGATCAGTTGCTGCCAGCGATAGGTGGGTGGAGGGGCCGCTTTTGGCTGGCGTGTAAGAGATGAATTATTTTTGTTATTTTGTTTTAATATAATCGATAGTATATCGATAATATAATCACCTCATGCATTATCTATTTCAAGACAAAAATGTCAACTTTCAGAAATCACTAGGTTAGCTAGATAATTGCCACAAATGCGACTCTGCTAGAACACGTCTGTCAAAGCTGCTCCCCTTCCCCCTATGTACAGTCCAATCAACTTGTTAACGAGTCTTAGCAGTCGGATAGTTTTTTCTTGCGGTTCCGAATCTGTTTTCAGAATGTCCAAAATTACACGGCGTCTTATAGTTAACTCCCCCTAAATACAGAACGTGAAATAATCTGTTTTTTTTACATCGATTTTAACTCATGTGGGCATGGCAGCTCACGGAACTAACTCGTGCTGGATTAATTAGGTTCCTGGGCATTCAATAAGAGTATCGAAAACATTTAGTCCTGTATTTTAGTTTTTGCTCGGTGGTTACTAGTCGAATTTTTAGTGAACATACTTTGGGATCGTCACATGTTTTTTAAATCATTAAAAAATAGAAAAGTAAAAATTATAAATTCCATTTTTGGGCTATAACTGGGTCACGTGTTAAGAATCCGGGGTCGGTCCTAAGAGAATACTTGAAGCTGGAGTCATGACGCGCCGAATAGGCTCACTTTGGAGCCAAACGGACATACTTCCCGTAATCACATTTGTTGACTTAACTACATAACTGGTCTATGAGAAAATCTATCAAATATCCTTAAAATTAGATACGTTATAGATTTGACTTCACGATCAAAGTTTTATATTATCAAAAGTGGGTACAATTGTTTCTGCTCAAGTTATGGTTATTTTAAAAAGTGGAACAATTGTACGCACTTTTGGTAATGTAATGATCGTGAAATCAAACCCTATAACATATCAAACTTTAAGGATATTTGATCGATTTTCTCATAAACCGGTTATGTAGTTAAGTCAAAAAATGTGATTTCGGGAAGTATGTCCGTTTGATTCGAAAGTGGGTTTATTCGACGCGTCATGACTCCAGCTGCAATTAATGCCCAAAAATGCCACTAAGTATGTTCACGAAAAAATTCGACTCGAAACCACTGACCAAAACTAAAATACAGGACTAAATGTGTCCATTTCAACAATGTGAATTCGAGGTCCATAGCTTTAAAATAAATAATCGCAGTATGTTTTCGATACTCCTATTGGATGCCCAGGGACCTAATAAATCCAGAACGATTTAGATCGGTGAGCTTCCATGCCCCATGAGTTAAAGTTAATGTTTTTAAAACAGGTTATTTCACGTTCTACCTTTAGGGGCAGTTGGCTATAAGACTGGACAACAGATTTGGAACCGCAAGAAAAAACTCTGGTTTTGACAGATCTGTAGAAGACTAATCGTCAAACAAAATATATATGTGGATGGAATGAAATTTTAGCTATCTAACACTAAACATTTCATTAAAATATAGCGCGGAATTTACGAGACACATAATTAAATACAGCAGAAGTAAAATTGGGTTCGAAGAGGATGGAAAATATCAAAAAATACAGTTTTCGGCCTATTAAACTACTTAACATTTACATCTGAGAAAATTAAATTTAAAGGTGTTAGCATTGTTAAAGCTAAAAAGCACTTGGTACGACGCACCTTTTGTAAAATACTGTGTTAAAACTAAAATATATTTTAAAAGGAGCAAAGATTTAAATCGCTACATGATAAAAAAAAACACTAAAAACATTGTCAATGCCACTCAAATGGCAGTTGGCGGTGTGACTGTTAAGTCAAAACTGTCATTTCGTGAAGTATGTCGGATTGGCTCGAAAGTGGACTTATGTGGAGTGAGCGAATTTAGGTCAAAACTGTCATTTCGTGAAGTATGTCGGATTGGACCGACCCCGAATTCTTAACATGTGACCTGTTATAGGCCAAAAATGGACCGAAAAAGGTACAAATATTCAAAAAGTGAAAAAATCACGAACTTTTCAATTTTATTATGATTTAGAAAACATGCCAAGATCGCAAAGTATGTTCACTAAAAAATCGTCTCGAAACACCTGCGTTAAAACTATATTTAAGGGCGGTCAAAGTCAACTACATTTGACTCATTTTTGTCTTTAGATCTAATTAGAGTGGGTTAACTGTATTAAGGAGTATAATACTGGACATTCTATAATGAGATGAAAAAACTCTATTAGACTGGCTAAGTCTCGTTAACAAGTTGATGCCCTTTGAAGGGGTGGGTCTAAATAAAAGGAAGGGGACGTTAAAGCAACATGGTCAGGGTTGTGGAATTAAATAATCGGCCGAATCGAAAGAACGAGAAAATCGTCTAGCACATTGTATATACCCTTAAAATTTTATATATAGAGTTTGGCTTCACGATCAAAGTTTTATATTACCAAAAGTGCGTACAATTGATTCTTCTCAAGTTATGGTAATTATAAAAAGTGAAATAGGGGTTTCTGGGGGTTAACTGAAGGAGTATAATTTTGGACATTCTGAGAACATATTCGGAGCCGAAAGACAAAACCCTATCAGACTAGCTAAGTCTTTGAGCGTGAGGAATCTAACCATCTACGTCGGGCGAAGAACGTACAATAGATCATTGTGCTAACTGCCTTTTTGTTAAAAAGTCTATCATTTTCCTACCACTATCGTCTAGCCTTCTTTTTGCCTTCCTCCTTTTTTGCCTACCTCCTTTTGATATTTCCTAACCTCTGCAATGAACAATAATTTTTCTCGAAGTCCAAATTTGTGTTTGTAGCACAAAATTTGTTAGACGGCGAACTTGAACTGAATGTGGATGAAGGTTACGTGTCTTCATATACTGTATTAAGTCTTTTGTTTGTCTTGACGCATTTGGATTACTTTAAAAGTATATTCGGACTTGAACCGAATTTCATATTTAGGAATGGGCCATACCTTATCTTGCACTTATTTGACGATAACGTACTCCTGTATTGCGTGCATTCTTCGTATTCTGCATGAAGTTCTCTACTCGCCTCGATATATTATTCGTTATAGCTCTGTGTCCTTATGTCATAAAAGGGCCATTTGTTCCAGGCGCTGAGGTTCTGTTATATGGTACTGTATAATTCCCTCTTCTTTGATAAGAAGAATTAAAATTGATTTTTCTATATGGATCTGTTATCTTCCTTGAAAATCTTGACACACGTTTAGGTTTTGCTGCCTTTGTATGCAACAGCTGGAACTTTTAGTATGAAAGTTCCACAACTTTCAGCAACGCGTCATCACCCATCGACTCTTGGCGATGTATCTCTGCCATTTTCTTGCGCAAAGGAGCATACGCCATCTCCAACATTCGACCTTGATTCTTTGCTGCAGTTTTCTTCAGCACATGGTTTTCTTGCAGAATCATGTATGCCATCATTTATTTGATGGTATTTTTCTACTTGTCCCGATCCATCATAGTTGACGTTACGAACGTTGCATAATCGGTGTATTCATCCGGATAGTCTTTGATGCAGCGTGTTAATAAATCCATTAATTTAACATAGTCTGCTTACTCCTGATCATCAACCGGGATTTTGTGAATTAACAAGTACACATCTTTGACATTTTATTTGTCTGCAAAATGGTATCCTGGTAAGCTGGAGCACTAGACCATTTTTTTAAATATTGATTCCATCTCTTTATGGTTTATTAGGTTGTCCCCTGCAGGTTTTAATTGGGCTTTGTGTTTCTGTTGTGCCGTACGCGTTATCTTTTCTTGAAACCTCTCAAACGTTGTATGTGCCGTCATGGTCCGTTTACTGGCTGAGCTCAACATTCCTTTCACAGATGCTTCGGTCATTTTTCCCCGTTTGTCATCTTGATCATTAATCGGTACTGTACTTGCAAGCAGCTGCTGCTTTATTTCCAGAATATTTACCAAACCAGTTCTTCTTCTTCACCTATGTCCAAAGCTGTTATAGCTCGTTCTTTTGCTTTGTCAAAGAACGTCCTGGTTCTTTATTTGAGACGTCTGATGCTACGTTTACTTCGCGAGATAGGCCTTTCTGAGCTGTTTCAGCAATTCTCTTGTGATTTTTGTATAAATCAAGAGCTGCCTTACCGTATTCGTCATCATATTGCATGATAACGTAATGCTCTAATCTCAAACAATAATAATCAACCTCCTATACTTAGTTTAAATTCGCTGCGTTTTCATGGCTTTATCTTTCTTTCGCTTGATGCTTGCTGCTGGAAGTCCATTTTATCCGCTTCTAAAAGTATTTAATGTTAAGAAATCTCAAATGTTTCCTGATCGATCTTGACACATATATGTTCAGTAAAGGCAATAGTGCCACAGTTGCAAACATGACTCGTTTTCTTTTGCAAATATATTATCCAGTCTTTTACGACAAGGAAACAGTGAATGCGTCCATGTTAAGAATTTCTCTTCTTGGTTTTGTTCGGTGACATATTGTGTCACTTGATTATTACCTTGTTGTGTAAACCGTCGGTGCCCGGCTACTGCTTGTTTTGCATGCTTGCCACCTCGTCACACAGGCCATTATCGTTTTCTGCTCAAGCTAGTTTGTTCTGACATTATTGCAAGTCATTGCTATACGAATAATACTGTTTCTTGCCAAATGTTATAAGCTTGCTGTTGTCAAATTGGCATCATACTGTTACCATTACCTTGTCATAGTTGCAAGTGTGCCAACGCAACTTTTTAGCTTGACCCGGTTATGTTGGTGTTGCCGAACAGCTATCGCCTTATTAATCTTTGCTAAAACATACGTTTTTAATTGTGATTTATTTTGAAGAATTTTGTTTTTGCTTAACTTTATCATTTCTTCGTTATCCCAGCTGCAATGTTGCTGGAATATAATTATTGTTAACTTGTTTTCTTGTAATCCAAATGTCAACGCCTGCAAGTTAATATTAACTAACACTTGTTAAACGTAATTTTATGTTGACATAAACTGATTCTGGTTAAACGTAAGTTCAAGGATTTTATGTGTGGTGAATTTATATTTTATGACTACTGTGCATGAAAAGACAGTACCAAATATGTGTTAATAAATGGCATTGAGCATATAATAAAGGGTAAACAACGATTTTGCAGCAACAATGAGGTCTATAGAATATTCTGATCTTGGCCCATTTGTGCTCACGTTTAATGATCATCTGTTTCTTTGTGGTTTTGTCCGTGTTGCAATTTTCTTACAGTGCGCTTGATATCTCGCTTCACTGTCCCCTTGGCCTTTCATCAGATTGTCGTCATCCGTGTCAACGCCAATTTATTCCATCGCCATTTCGGTATGCTGCGAATTACAGGGACTTACTGATCCCGAACTGGTTTCTGTCCGACTATCTCGCTTTCGTGACGATGTGCAAAGTTTTGGGTTCGTAAAACAATTATCCAAGCTGATTACGAACTATAACATCTTTGCTATTCATCTCTGGCATGGCATGATCTTCATTGTTTCCTGTTGATGAACTGATAGATTCATCATGAATAGTTTTCCAGGTCATTGCTTGCTCATTTACAAGCTGCTTCAAAACTTCTGCTTGTCGTTCCACTGTATTAAGTAGGTATATTCAGTATGTTTTGTGTCTGTTCTGCTATGGCAGATCGTCTAACCGCAAGCTTTCTAGCGGTCCTTAAAAGTTCGCTGCTTGCATTGAAAATGACTTAGTTTCCTGAAGAACTAACGCTTGCCATGCATAAATTCAATTGTGGTGCTATGCATGACTCACACAATATTTGCCAAGAATGTTTGCCTTGTTCAAGATTCTTTACAGCTTCTCGTTGTAATTGAAGCTGCTTGTTCTCAGCTTGCATTTTGTTCTCCAAACGTCTTATTGTGTCCTCATTTTTATATGGTGTTCTAGAGCAGCGATTCTATCGTTAGTCAATTGTACTGCGTCGACATGCTTGTCCAGCTTCTTTGTTATGCGTTCCAGCAGTATTGCCGGTTGCTGCGCAGCTGCTTGAATTTTTTCTGTCCGGTTATGAGTCATTGCATTCTTTCGTCTAGATTGAAGCGTTGGACAAGGCTTCATCTTCAGACTTGTTTTGTGCCTCGATCACGTTATCCGGTTCTGGGACATCGGAAACGGGAGATTGAGGTGCCGAATTTGCTGCTTTCAACCGTTTTTCTTTGGAATTAATGGATTTCAACTCCTTCAACTCTCTTGCCAACGACTCAGCTCTTTCGAGGTTTGTTTATGCTCGCAAGGAATCTTGCGTTTCCATGACTACGTAACCCTTGCTCTTGGCTGTCAGCTTTCAAACTTCTTTTTCCGTTTCCGTTATTCTCGCGAATTGATTGTCTCCTGCTGATTTGCGATCGTCATGCGCGGGTCCCTCGATGATTGACATCCATATTAGATTTCAGATAATCTGTCCATGTCCTTGTAATGTTGGCCGAAGGCTGCATAATCTTTTTTGCATCCTCATCCACGATTTTCTTACATCGCTTTATTTACTTCGTCAAAGAAAAGGAGGTAACCCTCGTTCCATGTTCCTTGCGTTATTTGCATTGCATCTCGCGGTAACATGTTTCCAGCGCGTAACGTAGCATTTCTGGGTCCATTTCCTTTTCGGCTTTTGCTCTACGGGACCCCCGGTCGTTTTTCTGGTATTTTCGTCGCCCTTTTCAGTTCAGTCAACTTCTATCTTTGCATCCCTCATCTTGATTCATTTGAACTCGTTTTTCCCGCAAATAATTGTATAAGGGCGAAACGTATTTTACTAAATAAGGTTAATTACAAACTGTTAAATTCGTTTCCTAAAATTTCTAATTTGTTAGGAGTATCCCAATATTTCAAGTATTTACCTTGGAAAGTAAAGGGTACTTTTTAGTTCACAGATAACCACTCTCCGTCTTGTCGTTCAAGAAAGTTTTGCGGGGCCTTGTTATTGCGTAGTTCCGTAATAATTAACAATGCTGTTAAGGGGTTTTTAAATATTTCTTTTTGTTGCCAGAAATATTGATTTGTTAATTATTAAGGCATTGTGGACTTATACATAGCCACATTCTTATCATGCATCTTCTTTTTTTTTTTTCTTTTTCTTTTGATGATTTTAAATGGGTTTTTTATACTTATTTATATTGCAAATATTGTTTATTAAAGGTTTCTTTAATTTAGATTTTTTGGATTTTCAATTTTGATATTTTTTTGAAAACTTTTTTATTTTTTTTGGAATTTTTGATTTTTTCCTATTTTCCAAGTTTCAAAATGAATGATTCTTTTTCTTTCATTTATCTTTCATATCTCTTTCCTTTATCTTTCATTATTTTTTTTGGATTTTCGATTTTTCGATTTTTAATTTTTGAATTTTCGTTCTTGGTTTTTGTTTTTTTTAACTTCTCTGATTTTGACAAAACCCTACTTATTTATTTCTGTACTCTTCTGTAAAAATTATTTAGCCTGATGATGATTAAATTATTATTAACTGTCAACTTAAACATATCCATTCGATATGGGTTATTTTAATTTGGCCTATATGTTCAGCGTTCGAATTTACCCTAAGTCACAGCTTTGCTAAGTACGATCAGCTCATCTCGTCTTTGAATTTTCATCCTTCTTCCACGTAAATAACCGATCTTTGTTCATCACTGTTTTTGCCTTGTATGTTCGGCGTTAACTGTCTGTATGAATGCTTTCTGGCAAAAACCTGGAATCTACTTGTTGATTTCTGGAAGTTTTACGTAGATGTGTTCCAGCTTCTATGTTGTATTTCTTGTTTCTTCCCGTTGTCGTAAAGATAACCACCTACAATTTGTCTCACGTTTCGCTGCTTTTCGTTCGTTTTTTGTCGAAACAAACGATATTGCTTGGCATAATGAGTTTCCATTTCCAGTATTTCCGTAAGCTCAGTGGCTGACATATTCAGCTGAACTAACTTACCGAAACGTCCAGTGGTTCCAACTGTCTGATACATGTAGCTAGCCTTATGTTTCGACAAGTAATAATGCTAGCTTACCAACAAAAATGATATGATTTTACAACCATTATGACCAGCAGCAGTAAGCTGCTGAAACTTCTTAGGAATGTTTCAGGGTCTACTTCCGCATAATGATCATGTCACTGCAAGCAGTACGTTTACAATATGCCCAGCAGTAACCTGCTGAAAACGCCCAAGAATGATGCTGTGATTGCTTGGACAGCTGAACATATACCAACTTGCATACCACCCTAAGGCTTATGATCAAGTTTCATGTCAAGAAGAACCACCTGGAACCAATGACTCATACGACGACTAATCAGCAAATGAAATCTTCTGAAGCAATGTCTCACAACAAGCATCAAGAAACACTGCGAATGGCTCGGAATCGATGACTCATGATGACATATTCCGACACCTATCTAGATGGACCAATTACAGACCTGAAAATATGAAAGTTTGCTGTAAGCTGCTGAAGCTTCGTAACAAGCTTCACCCTCCCACTTCTATTATAGATAAATGACTCTCCCTTTCAACGCAATGACATTACATAGATGCCATTACCGGAGCCATGCAGTCTTGTTTCGACCCGGCATTTCTAATTGTCTCGAACATTTTTTTATGATCAGGCAATAACCTTTCTTGTCATTTGCTGGCCGTTCATTATTCCGACTTATTTGACCCCTACCAATAGTTTTCCCTAAATTACGGATGACTACACCTCTCTTGTCGTCCCTTAACAAATTGGAGAAAAGGTGACTTTTGCTTATTCTCCAGCTGATATCACTGCTGGCATTGACCAAATGCTGAGTTCATTGAAAAATTCCATCATTTGCTGGTTGTTTTCAGATCTGTTGTAAATCTTTGGCCGAATTTATCGTTGACATGTACCCTAGACATTCTAAATTGTAGAGTTGTGAATTTTCCATTCACAGCAAGTTATTTATGAGGCAGTACTATGAACTTTATCTGTTAGAGCTTGATGTTCCTCTCTTCTAATCATTTACGAAACGTCGAGCTGTATTTTTATAAAAGTTTTCCCTGACCCTCTACCTTTTTATGTATAACAGCAGCAAGCTGCTGACTTTCCCAGTAATCTATATTATTGTAAGCAGTGGAGATATCCCCAACTATAGTAACGGTATTAAACCATAATCATTCCCCTTTTCTGGGAAACAAACAGCTTTTTGCTAGTATGATACAAGCCAGTCACTATGTAAGTTGCTATGGAAGCTCCTGACTTTGACCTACTCCATGTCAATTCAATTATTTGCACGAAACCTCATTACTATGCAAATAAAGCCTTTAAGTTACTGTTATGTTTGTTTCAAGCAAATTTACAAGGGAATTCACCAATCATCTTATTTAAGAGCCAGTTGTAAGTTTATTGCAAGCAGTGCTACAACTAGTAGTTGTAGCTCTAGTAGGCTATTTTGCTACACCTTTCTTCTTACGCAAAATTAAAAATTTTACCCCAGCCAAACTGCTATCCAATTTTACGAGTAGCTCCATTAACTGTCCCCGGAACAGTTTTTACCGGTGAACTGGTCTGCTAGTATTTACAAGCCGCTCTATACGCGAGAAACCCGATTATTACTAGCTACCAGCTGTGAATCCGGTTTTTCTGCCTCGGGATCATTTTCTGCATAACATCACCAAACTGCTAAAGGTTCTAAGAATTAACAATTCATTTTCCACTGCAATAGTTATGCTACTGCATGCAGTGTACTCTTAGGACAAGCAGCAAGCTGCTGAATTACCAGCAAATATCATAACGAAATAGAGCCGCAAACATTGTTTCCTAACACTGAGCTGTTGTTTCCCTATTTCTAAACATTTAAACAAGCAGCTGAATTCCCGATAACATGCTACAAGTCAATGGCTTATTATAGCCACTATCCATAACAGCAAGCTGATGATGAAATTGACCTACGCAAACACATTTCTGTTATGAATACTTGACAACAAATGAATATTTTATTAGTCTTCTAGAAATCTCTCACCAAGGAAGAATGTAATTAGTGTCAAATTTAGAATTATTTTGCCGGAAACACGTGCTCTTCATTTGCATCTCTCTTGGAAACTAATGAACATTTGTTAATGAAATTTTTTAGCGTTAGCTAGCTAAGGGTTCAATTTGACTCTCGCCAACGTGGTGAAATTCTAAGGCCTTGTAAGAGCTAAAACAAGGTCGCCGCCCGTTTCGGAACGAAAAGGTGCCTGTGAGATATATTCCATTACAGGAAAAAAACAGCAAAAAATCCACATTGCTTCGGGTTTTCTTCAATATAACATCTATACGAGTTAACCGTAACACCGTTTTCATAGTTGGTACCGCTGAGGGACAAAACGTCCACCGCTCTTATTTTCCATCTCAAGCCAAAAACGAATAATATCTTTCGTTGAAATTTTGAACGAAAGAATCTATGCAAGTGTTTTCTCAGTTATCTGATCGTAGGCGGAATTTCCGTTTCCCCAATTCGTTTATGGCGTCGCGAGTGTTTGAGGTAGAGTAACACTAGGACCTTATATCCCAAATTTAACGTAGTTATACAATTTGAGTCAGTGTTCCCACAGGCTTAGTTTATTTCATTTGGATTGTGAAAGAGGTAACGAAAAAAAAAAGTGGGCGGTAAAGGTTATAATTATACTTCAACTCCTGGCATAAAAATAACTGTTCAATGCAATGAAGTTTGCGTGTAAACACTTTAATTTAACTTTTTAGGACCGCGAGTGGTTTAACCAGTGGCCACAAGTGGGATGAGTTTCGAACCCTGTACTCCACTCACTAAAAGCTAGAAATTTTACCAGCATGCCACGGTCGACGTTAATACAAAGCAGAGACAGCGATAATATGCTGATGTAAAATATGATTGTAAATATCAAACTGGTTTATTGAAGCGAAGTGCCGTTATATATAGTTGGCAGGAAATATGGTGAGAAGTCTGTGTATGTGCAATATCGGA
>SCLF01072325.1:0-11493 GCA_004367975.1 Mesochordaeus erythrocephalus
ATGAAATTATGTAACTAACTGAGATCAAATACGTTTTTCCCAAAAAATCGTAACTAACTGGGGGTAGGGACTGTATATAATAATGTGGGATAATAATAGACTTCTACTGATTCAACGATATTTAGAAAACCCTCTGACGATACTCTGAAGCCACATTGAAGAAGCTGAAAACGCGGCCTACATCATTGGCCACCGGCTTAGAGGACAGCCGGCAACACCAGGTGGCCAATTGACATTTGTTGAGTAATATGTTCGATGGTAATAAAAGTGCTGGATCGTTGAAATTGAGAATTATCACCAATTTAATCTCGTTTAGGTTAAATATCAGTCTCAACCCGTCCCTGCCTCTTTGAGTTAGACATTAATTCCCCTTCTTGGCATTAATTATTATATTTCCTGCGACGAAATAGCATTTTGATCTTTATTTTTCGGTTCTTGACGCTCAAAAATGCCAAACCCATTTCGTTGTCAAGTGTCGTTAGTCCAACCAATCTCATAGATTTTAACTCGGCGATGTCTTCGAACCGACGGTGAAAGTTAACCCAGCCGCGTAATCGGTTGTATTTTTCCACTTGCGAAATGGGCCTTTCATCTTTACCACTAGCCAAAATTACTTCGAATTCAATAAAGGCCGCCCTATATATTTATCCCATCTGAATTAACTCATGTAACGAAGACTATTAAGACCATGGATTATGAGTCATTTAGGCATGGAACATGGTTAACAGTCACACCGCCAGAAAGGAGCACTGCTTTCTTCGGTGACAGCTATTTACGTCCAGATTGAGCCGAAAATGTGAAAAACGTTACAGAATGTTCAGTACAGTAATATATTGACGTCCTTTATCTACTTCATTGAATAATTTTCGTGGCAGTAAATAATACGAAACACTTTACAATTATCTACTGAACTCGACACTGTTACACATACGCTATTTAAATATAAGTGAAATGTGGATTTACGGCTAATATAATATCCGCTAATAAAGGAGAAGTGTGCCGCGAAGGTAATGTACACAGGTAAAATATTATAAAGCTCGGGCCGGGTTGCTGAGTCGGTATTTTAGGAACATTTAAAAAACTATTAATCGACATTTTGAACCATTTCCGGTTGACAAATCCGGAAACGGAAGTGACCAGAAGATTATACCCATGAAGTTTACCCAGGTCAAAGGGTGAATCAGGCCCAGCATACGGTCTATCGCTTGAAAATCGGTTGTTTATGCCCAAAAGCCACGTTTGTGACAGCTTGAGGTGTGACTGTTAACGTGCATAAAAGGTTTCCATTGCTTATACTAAAACCGACACTGATTGCAACACTGATGCTATTTTCGGTGATCTCTCCAGCTGTACTTGAGACTTTTAAGAGTACCAGCACGTTTTGAAGTGTTGATTAAGACTTGATAGCTGTTGGTAATATATCGCTGCTTGGTTATCAAACTTTCAGGCCTTTTGACTTTAGCCATTTAACACGTGCTAATTGAATAATAATGAATAAGCTCCCGCTGTGATCATTCAGCTCGGGTAATCTCATGTCCCACTGGGCCGGGTACGTAATATGAGCTGACTTGTCACTCTATGGCACCAGCTGCAAGTATTCTCGTGGCAGTTGCTCCAAATTGAATTAAATTTCCATTAGGTGTTTTATTTATATTTATTACATTTGTGCCGTGCATTATGTCTACTATTTTAAGAATTAATTGTCTTATGCGATTTAAATTTTCTTTCAAAATACGCATTTAATCTTGTGAGCGTGGCAGCATTGACAGCAGCATTTCACAGCAGAATTTCGTAACTGCAAAAATGACATTGTTCTTTTCCATGCTCTAAATTTAGTTAACTGCGCAATTTAAAGACAGAAATCCCATTAGATAGTATAGAAATAGACGTAAAAGAGCTGACGCCGAAAGAGCGTGGTTACAAAGAAAACGACGAAAAATCGTTCTTCCCTTTTTGGTCTTCATTGAATTAGTTTTAGTGTCGTGTACATTAAATAGATAAAAAAATACATAGATGCAAAAAATCAAATTAATAAAAATGTTAATTTTAAAATACTGCTATATTCAATGCATTGAAAAGCTGTTTAAATAAATTACATGCAAAAAATTTAACACAAATTGAAATTTTGAAACGCGTGTGAAATAATGAGATGATCGGTTTTCTGAAAATTCCCCATGTTTTTGGAGGTATATTGGGTTTGTTTCAAATATAGAATAACAGTGTGATAGCGATTAAAATAGTTGGGTGGGGCGTGGCTCGAACACGCAACCTTCCCTTTAACTTAGGGACGCTCTACTCAGCTGAGAAATCCAGCCACACGCTCAAGTGAGTTTTCTAGTCGAATTTCACGTTACTGAAATTCTTCCGTTACATTATAAAACGTGTTTATCGTGGTCTTCTTAATGATTCCAATGAAAATCTTTGGGTCCCACGTCTCCATCCAATTAGACCAAGATCGATAGAAAATGTGTCTTCCGAATTAATTCTCAGACACGCCTATCTGGACGAGCCCCCACCCCTTCAACTAGCAGACAAACTTTTAACGAGACCTAGCCAGTCTGATAGATTCTGTTCTCGCGGTTCCGAATCTAGTTTCAGAATGTCCAAATTTATACTGCTTCGTACAGTTAACCCCCTCTAAAGACAGACATGTCAAACAGACCTTTTGTTTTAAACGTTAATGTTAACTCACGGGAACATGGCAGGTCACCGAACTAAATCGTGCAAGATTAATAAGGTCCCTGGGCATCCAACAACTGTACGAAGGAGTATCAATTTGGACATTCTGAAACTAGATTCGGAACCGCAAGACCAGACTCTATCAGACTGGCTAGGTCTCGTTAAAAGTTTGTCTGCTAGTTGAAGGGTTGGGGGGGGGGCTCGTCCAGATAGGCGTGTCAGAAAGGGGGCTAATACCAATGGCTTTCAAATACGTGCCTAATATTACAACACATCACGAGCCATTTTCAACATATTAAGGAATTTGGTTTAACTGTATGTCCCAAAAGGGTATCGGGTGGTGGTTTTGAGTCAATTAGATTTTTACCACTTTTCTAAGGCATTTGTTATGCCTAAATTTTAGCTTACGAAAGTGGTAAAAATCTAATTGACTCAAAACCGGCACCCATACCCTTTTGGGATATTGACAAAAATTCCTTTCCCTAGAATCAGACTTTTTTTCTTTTTAGCTGGAAGGTCCTATAAATATAATTGACCCACAGTAATCGGCCTAAACCAACAAATGTGAACTACATTTAACAGTGGGAAATGATTGTTTTCCTAAAAAGTCTAATTCACAAATTATTGGTCGGGCGTTTCCGGTTTCTCCACGAACACGACCGGAATTGGCCAGTGTCATTAGCATCCAAAAATGCATGTTTATATACTCTTTTTCTATCATTACAATTAACTAATATGATTTAAATCATTTTATCTCAATTATAATATTTGCTTGCATTTTGTAAATATTATAATATGTCAAGGGACGAGTCAAGCAAATGAAAAAAAAAGAATGAACACGAATGAAAGCGAATGAATTAAGACTGAACTGCTCAACAGCGAAATATATAAGATATGGCTCCGGCCAGACGCCGCCCATTCATATTTGTATTTTTAACCCGTCGGGATGTGAAGCATCCAGCTTGGTCTCGAGTAATTAGTAAATTATATGCTCGTCTGTCCGTGTCATTATTTTTACTCAGCTTTCCAGCATCTTCATTATTTTCTGTCTAATATCCACACTGGAAAATATGCACCCTTTCCATTTGAAAATTATAATTATACAGTGATGTTGGACAAATTGTCCGATTGCGAGCCTTTAAATTCCACGCGCGCCGATTTTAGGTGCACGGAATTAAAGTCTATGCGAAATACTTTAAACGCAATATTTACAAAAAATTATTATTATTTTTTAACATGCAAATTAGTAAATGTATTTTTCGAAATAATATTGAAACCAGTTTTCTTCAATCAATATGTGTTTTCAATTTTATCGGATAGATTCTGGTAAAATTTTAGTTCGAGTTGATCCGGAGCAACCATGTAAAATACGAAATTTGGCAAAATATTTCATAAAATAAATCTAAACCAAAAACAAGTAGTACAAATAATATGAAAAACATGTTCCATTTTACGTTTTAAGTCTACTCGACCAATATTACAAGTTTCCATTTTTATTCAAATTTCTGAAAACAGCCCATTACGTCAAGTGCCACCCCACAGGTTAGGTAAAAATGAAAATCAATCACACGGCATTGAAAATAAAATATTTAAAAATATAAAAT
The DNA here is from genome assembly GCA_004367975.1 of Mesochordaeus erythrocephalus. Lineage (NCBI taxonomy): Eukaryota > Metazoa > Chordata > Appendicularia > Copelata > Oikopleuridae > Mesochordaeus > Mesochordaeus erythrocephalus. The sequence continues at coordinate 4,284 of SCLF01072325.1, forward strand.
TATTGAAACAAGCATCAATTAATTGCATTTCAATGTGACATGAATATATACGTGGGGATGAAAGTTAAACGATGTCTTCATGAGAAAGCGTTCAGCTCCAGTGTGTCTCCAGTTACATTGATTTACGATCCAGAGACATACTTGTTTGCAAATAATAGCCACGTTTGGCGCCGATTATTTGCGTTAACCCTTTCGTGCATACCGGGATGTTAATGGCATTGTGAGGAAGTGCACATATTTTTACCAATGATACCGTCTTTATAGGTTTATATTCAGGGTCAGAACTTTTTCAATACTGGTTTTATTTTTGTGCGGTTTTATGGAACGTAAATAAATGTCAGAAATGTTGCCACTGCACGAAGGAGTTAATTAGGATTGGCGCCGATAATTTGTGTTAGGATTGACATTAGTTAAAGTGGGGTGACTTGTTTTACCAATTAATAGTTGAATACATGTTGGATGGAGGGAATTCGAGCCAACTGCTGCTTGAATCAGATTAAATCTGAACACTTCCGGTGTTATTTTGGGCTCCAGTTTTGAAAGTGATATCGATGGATGCGTTTAAGGCATTCGAATAAATGATAATAAAAACAATGAAAATAATGCTTCCTATTTATCTGAAGTTTTGGTAAAAATTATGTGATTTAGGGAAGATTTCGATTAACAATATTGAATGGTGTTAAACTTGACGAAAGTGGTTTCGGTGTCCAAAACGTTCTTCTTTGGCGGATATCTCGAGAACGAATGCAGACCAAAAGCGTTACAAAATTTTAACTACAATTATCTCAGCGGTCGGACTTCTATTTCAACCCACAGTTTGTAAGTGTTTTTCCTTTGTATCATTGTCGTTATAGACAGAAAATGGCGGTCTTACTTCATGGGTGTGCGATGCGGGTCGAGCGCACCCCATATTATACTAGTAAACGTTCTGCCATTATAAGCTATACCGTATTTACCATTCGGTTATGAAACATTTTTTTAATATTAACTGATTGGTACAATGACACTGGATAAACGTTAACCAATGGATACCGTGAAGGGACAAAACGTCCAAAGCGCTTTTTTCGCAGATACCTCGAGAATGAATTAACGTGTCTACTTCAAATTTGAACTTATTACAGGATTTAAAATACTTTTCAAACAAACAAAGTCCCGACGAGAAACTAGTTTGGTAGACCAAAAGCGTTTTCTCGCGCTCGGCGAAAATTCAAGCGATTTGCAAAATTTAACTGCAATTATCTCATCGCTTCAATCAGTATCGATGGCTGTTTTATCATCCACAGAACATTTTTTATTGAATATACACTGAAGCAGTGCCGTTTTTTCAGGAATCAAATTGTTTGCTAACTAGAACTCCGACTACTTTAGCGGTAGAAAATTTATTATTTTCCTTGGCATAGAAAAAAATGACGTTCTTATCGAGTACAGAAGCTGTCGAAATTAGAGATATATTACCAATTTTAGAGTTCATAAAAATGCCGAATATTTTAGGTGTCCTGTCAGAAAGGTTGTTTCTGTAAAAGTATCTAAAACCTCAATTTTACCCTTTTGTAGCATAACGGATTTTCCAATACCTTTCAAACAAACCACGTGTCTAGCCGTAACATTACAAATTTTCATACTTTATCGGTAATAGCCAGATAGCGTAACTTCCCTCCTTCAATGTTACAACGGTACAACGGCTTGACATGGAAAAGTAGAGCGGTGTCAAAAAAGGCAGAAGAGGGCAAAGTAACCTAATCATACTACCGCGAAAACTTGTAAGTGACAACGTAGGGTCGATAATAGGCACAATTTGTGAGGATTTGGTATTTGAAAGGGGCGTATTAAAAAACCAGAAGATTTTCATCACTAACCAAAATCGTATACGAATGTTGGTTACTGATGTACTTTTGGAGTAAGAAAACTTATTTTGATCATCTAGGAGGTTGGTGTAAAATAGAAGAATTCCGAACGCCCCTTTACACCCCATTATTATACAGCCTAAAAATACAAAAAAGCAGTCGTTTTTAGCAGCGAAGAAGTACGAATTCCTTCCAAATCGGAACTGATTGTAAAAAGTAAAATAAATAAACCCTCTGTAACTTAGTGGTTTATGATAGAGAATGACTGTAAAACTAGCTAAGGCTCTATCATTAATCCCAATGGGAGTGTTTCCCCATCAGACTCTGTAACGTAACAGAAAAGGAAGTCTGTATCCAGGAAACACGCCACTGACCAGAATATGGAGGGAAATGAAACGAATCGGGCTGACGAAAAAAGAACTTGACCATAAGCCGGAAGGATGACTAGAAGACGGATGAAGACTTCGGCAAGAAATGAAAAAATCAGACGTAGAAGTCGAGGAGATGAATTCGGAAATGAAAAATTACGAAGATAAAGAAACAGGGTGGGGAATACGAATATCGGTAAGAGGAAGTCGTACGCCCACGCACTTTGCGTAGGAGGGAGGAGATAAATGAAAAAACATAAAAACTTGAAAGAAAACGAAACGCCGATTGGAGAAGGATACAAACTTCGAAATGGGATCAAACCCCACAAAGATATGAAACATACCAAAACATGAGTTAAAATGTTTTTGAACAAAATTAGGGGCGCCATGCCAAACAGAAACGAAAGAAAAAAGGGCAGTTGAAGAGAAGAGGAAAACATAAAGAAAGTTGGAAATCTGGCGAGACAGTACTAAAGAGTGGCGTTTTATTGGACAAAGAGCTACCGGGAATCAAGAAACTTCCAAATTCGGGGTATACGTGGGGAACTAAGGACCTGTAGCATCTCACATGTAGAGAACCCGGTACCCAATTAGACCTCGAATGCGAGAAAGTCCCATTGGAAACTCCACTCGGAAAGACATATTAGAAAATCCATTATTATTAGCTGTTAATGCGAAAGTATCAGGACGATTTGCTTTCCAACTTCTTGACTTATCTGGTGGAAGACCTGATGATTTCATGTGACAACTACGAAATTATATTTTCTCCTTAGTGCCTTCCAAAATAGTCAAAAACGCGATACGATTATAAGGTATGAAATAGACCCAAACAATCCTCTCTTATAGCGGATAAAAAAGAAAAATACTATCATATATATATATATATATATTATACGCTTAAACTATTTGCTCGTACGGTTTCAAATCTGGGGCTGTGACCCCTTCATTCTGATGGGACGTATTTGTGAAGTACTTTTAAATATATATAAATGGCCAAGGGCATCCATGATTACAAATGTGGTGTGTGTGGTTAAAAACCGGAGAATGCTGGTATAAGTCCCAAAATCAAACCTAACTATTATTATGTCAGGCTATTGTTAAGCAGATATTTTCAAAAGAGAAAAACCATTAGGTTGCTTTGGATTTAATCTTCAGTCATGCAAAATTTTAAAGCAATTTATGGTTTTCGAGATAAATGTGTTTCGCCCCTGTTCCGTGACGATATTCACTATTCGGGAATCACTAATGCGAAGTACGTTCCCATTTACCTCGATTACCATACATTTTATCGGTTTGATATTTTTCACGATTAAAGGTTCAGTCACTAACAAAATAATGGTATTTGTTCGATAATATCTGAATTGGTTGGTTCTTAATCAATGGGTACCACAAAGGCGATTTCCCTTGGATACCGCAGAGCGACAAAACATCCAGTGCTCTTCTTTTCCACCTTAAGCCAAAACCGAATAATATTTTCCGTTGAAATTTTGAATGACAGAAGCTATGCTATCTGGCTATTTAACGTGTTAAGCTATTTTAATATTGCTTACCGATAAAGTATAAAAAATCATAATGTAACGGTCATACACGCTAAATTTGATTCAAATGCAATTTTCACGGTCAAAGATATGCCCAGAAACACAAAAATTACAGTGTGCCTAGCTTAATAACAGAAATGTATTATAAAAAATAATTCATTCATTATTTGATACCTACCATCTTCCTATATCTCTCTCGGGTCTCATATTTTAGTCGCTTCCTAATATGATTTTTGGTTATATGGATTAAATCGATTTATTTTATAGCATTGGGCAAAGAAATAAACCTGACACATTTCATACTGATAAATTGATCTGCATGGACGAATATATAGAGAATCTGACGAAGAGAACCTGGCAGGTCAAACATTTGGCATTTTTATGAACCGTAAAATTGACAATATAGTTCTTCCTCAATATGATAGATTTTTACAGCTAAAAAACTCGCTCTCGAATTTCGACACTCCTTCAATAAAAGGGAAGGGCGTTTTGGATGTTGCCACTGCGGTTTTGGGCGTTACAACTGAGGTTTCCACTGGTTAAACTGTATCATATGAACCAATATAGAGATATTTAACAATTCAAACCAATAGTCTGACTTAACCAATGGATACCCCGAGCGAAATATCCTGCGGATACCCTTTAGGGGCAAAATGTCCTCCGCTCTTCTTTTCCATCTCAATTCAAAACGGAGCAATATTTTCCGTTGAAAATTTTAGTGAGGTTTAACGGTGTTAATATATAATTAATATTATTAATCATTGCTTAGCGATAAAGTCTGAAGACATCGGGTATATACGTGGAATATATACACGGTCAAATATATGGCTAGAAGTCCAAAAATTTGAGAGTACCTAGCTTGATAACAGATATGTATTATTGGTAATTTTTTGTAATTAATTGTTATCTATTTGTTCACAAACACGCCCATAATATAAGGATTAAAACGCGAAATTTCATTCAAATAATATTTTATCGATCAAATAATATGCCTAGAAATCCAAAAAGATATGTATGATTAGCAATTATTTGGAATTATGTGATCCAAATTTAATATTTCTAATCGATATTTATCCGATTTACTGGTTATTTGTAATTATTTGATACCTGTTTGTTTTTATTCGTCGTATATCTCTATCCACTATTTCTGTTTTACCAATTTAACATTTAAATCGATATTTTTTCGATTTTGAGCTTTACGCAAAATTCTCACAAGTATATATTTATAAGCCCATCTGAATGGAAGATTTTATAGAGACAGGCGAAGTCATTGTCGATGAGCCTTAAGAGCCTACAGAGATTGAAGTTGATATGGAAAATACAAGTGAACTAATTACAGAGATACATTTGTATGTCGTAACGACTGAGACTTTTTTGGAATTACCAAGGAAAGCAGTTCGCCCATAGCCTTTTTTACGCTCGTATCGAATCGTTTTTCGCTTCCATCTAACATTTAAACTCATCAATATTTTTAAATGAAATGTCCAGTATTAGTTAGCTGAATGATCATGCTTTCAACTGATATACTTACCGTGGAAATCAGGCTTCTAGATATACCGTACTAGGCAAAACACTAATTAGGGGTAAAGTTGGATTTTTTGTCCATAACGCTTCCTATTAGTTTCCCTCTACCATAGAAACTAATATATTTTTTTTAGTGAAATTTCGAGCATTAGTTAGCTGACGATTTTAACAAATGAAATGCGCAAAGACGTAGTTTACTCATCGGAAACTCATGTTGAACCATCGATATGGATGCAGTAATTGGTTGACCTAGATGTCTATAACCAAAATCCTACAATACCCACGTGACCGCTTATCTCTGCTTTGGTTAAAATCAAAGCTGACATCAGCTTTATGGTCATTTGGGATTATCTGGGGGCGACGTGTACCCCCCCCCCGCGTATTTAATTAAAAAGTGTTTACTTTCAGTCATATCTCTCATGCTAGAACACACATTAAATGCAGATTTATTACGGTTTAACTCATAGACGGTAACAATTCATAGGGTAGGCATACATTTATGGATATTTTCAACGGATGATTTCCCATAATAGCGTTTTCCAATAAGGTTTACGGTTCAAAAAAATGTTTCTATAAAAGTCTCTAAATAACAATGTTTTACTTTAGTCATTCATCAGTATTCATGAACATTAGGTCCGAATTATAAAACTATATACTCCTATTTTAGTGTATGATGTATATCCCATAACGTGCACCGAGAATAATAGATATTCCAAATAACGATTTATAGATATTGACCTGTTATGTGATATGGGCAGTTTTCTCAGTTTTCATCTTTATTAGTTAACACACGTATGAGTTCGACGATAAAGTTGGCATCCTTCGTTATCATAACTCATCAAATACTGTCAATACGCTAAACATAAACCTTTACCTTCGAAATATTTCAACCAATCAAGTGTCAACCGTTACTATTTTCAGTAGCGTTAAGGAACGCCTAAGAGTTAATAAATATGTGATAAGTTTAGTATTTAAAATAAATATAAAAAGTGATTGGGGGTTAGAAATGTGAATAAAATTAAATAAGACCCGTATCGCGCTTCCGAAAGCTGTTCAAATATGCTTCCCTTATAGCGCGTAGTGGGAAAGTGGTGATGAGAGCAATGTGACCATATAACTAAATATTGCAATTGGAAATTAATATAATATTATATAAATATTCGACTAATCGGTAAGTGCCTGGTACTCGTGATAATGTCGAAATTTTCAATTTTTTGACGCTTTACCTGTCGCGTGGCACGACACGCTTGGGTCACGAGTCTGTTGATAGTCATGTTTGGTTACGTTCGTGGTTGGGATTAGGGTTAAGGTGACGGTTTCGTTTTCAGTTCTAAGCAACTGAAAATATGGAAATTTACTCATCCTTTAGTATAAACATTTATGCACGTGAACGTCGTTTCACGCCTACTGATATGCATATGAAAATTACGAATCATGCTCAATATGCATTTCGACAATTTTATAAAAAAAATGATCCATTTCCCAGTTTGGGTAGTTTCTCAGGTTAAAACCCACGTAACATTAAGTAAATTTCTCTCAAGCACCATTTTCTCTATGTATCTCAGGCACCTTTTTGACCATTTTTTGTCACGCAAATTGATCCTGTTAATACCGTTTCCAGAATTAAAAAATAATGTTTGTTAGTCTTTATGACGAGGTTGAGACTGCCTTCAAATCATACCTTTTACATTATATTCTATTCAAAATCAAGCTGCTCGTGCCATTCAGAATGCTGGCATAGTAAGGCAGCTTGCATTTACAGTACTTTGTAGTCAATACCAGAGAAACTTGACCAATTTTGACCGTTTTAAAGGGTAATTGCCCTCTTATCGAATTATCGAATTATTCAGCTTTCGACTGATATACTTACCGTGGAAATCCGGCTTCTAGATATACCATACTAGGCCAAAAACTAATTAGGGGTAAAATTGGATTA
>SCLF01072326.1:0-19805 GCA_004367975.1 Mesochordaeus erythrocephalus
CTCCCAAAAAATCGTACTTAATTTAAAAAACGTACTTAATTTAAAAAGATACGTTTATTTAGATACGTTATTGCGTTCATGATTTCGACAACCTTCGTTATAACTTCCCGTAATGTCAGTAAATACAAAAAATTCGAAAAAAATCGTACTTAATTTGAAAAACCTACTTAATTTGAGCGTACTTAATTCGAAGTAACTACTGTATATGAATAACATTCAAGCCATGTACGGTCAAATTAGGTGATTCTTGACCTTATGGGATATACTTACTACGATATAACACAGGCACATAATGGTAATTTATACTAGGGACCCTTTGTTTGTTTTTCCCATTGTGGTTCAATTTTTACAGTAACGAGTCGACAATTATCGAAGATCTTTGCCATTGGATAATGTGTTGCAAGGGAGACGATAACAACTGAATTAAAGGATGTAATTATAGTTATTTTAAGCACAACTAGGGTGATTGTAGTAGTGGAATAGTTTTTTAGGCATAATTTGCGTATAGCCCCATAAAAGACTGATATATTTTATACTTATTGTGTATTTTCCTATTTCATGGTCTGTGTGCGTTACAACGGGTTAAAAAATCATTAGGTTATTAACTTGCTGTTATTTTGCAAGTATTCCTAATTACTAGTTTTATATGATTTATTTTATATTCATTAATCAAAACAAAGGGTATCATTCCCCTTATTGTAATAATTAGTATTTTATAATTTCAGTTTCCACTTAGCCCCCTAACTGCCTTGCAATGATACCACCAACTCTGCTGCTCAACCATGAAGCACATCACTTTGGCCGCCAAAAAAACCCCAAGTCAATATATCCGCTCATCATTCTCAACTTCTATTCATATGTATAAATTACAACTGTAAGTATTTTTATGGCAACTCATACATCGTTTATTTACAGTTCAATTTATAAAATTATGTTTTACGATGTTCACCCTACTGATTTCAAATTACAATTCGTATTGCTCGCAGACTTTTCTATTGCAGGAATCAAATTTCTGATGAAGCACAGTAATTCTATTTCCAAAGTTTCCTTTTTTCATTTCGATTCCTATTTAGACTTGGACACAGGTGCACATACAATTGGTATTTTTGTTTTTCAGCCTCATTTATTTTTCATTTTTTCCAATTACGACCTCAATTTGACCATTCCGCCTGAATGATTTTATCAATTTTCCGTTTTGCATTTTACAAATACTTAAACATTTTAGTCAGAGATATTGCGACCGCCAAGAGACATGTTTTCAACTTTTTGTGTGCCCACAATTTAATATAATATTTTGCGTAATTTTTGTGGATTTCCTATTTTCAGATTTACTTATTTTTACTCGTTCTAACTTCTCTGTATAGAGCTGACATGAGTGGTAAAAGCAAACGTACCAAGGCAAATCGTCCCAAGAATTTAAACTCAAATTCAAATTCAAACAATTCAAATAATTCACGGCGCCAGAATCGATCCGCCGATGAGCTACATTCCTCGCAATCTATAGAGAAACGGCCGCGTTTTGACTTCTCTTTTAGAGGTAATTTCTATATGTAATATTTTTTTGCCAATTTTGTATATATTGAAGTCTCATACCCATCGTCATTTGACCCCTAGATCTATTACTCGGGTGAGATGTTTTTCTATATATAAATAAACCTTATACGTTTTGCTTATCTCACAGTGACATTTTTTAGACGGAGTAGATTCGTTTAGCAGTGAAGATGAAGAGACTATGACTAAGGTTCTTGAGGATTTACAGAATACCAATGATGCTAATATGATTGCTTTGGAAAAAGCGTCAAAATATGTCCCAATTCGTCACAATCCCGTCATACGTCCCGGACTTCCTCATTCTAGATCGCCTCCCCATTTTACAACTGTCCGAGCTCGCAGGATGGTCCGTGGAGAAATAATTGGCCGTGGGGTCAATGTCACTAGTGTTCGAATTGATTTTTCTTTTAAATTTGTTCGCAAAATTGGGTTTGAGACTGGCGATTCAAATTTAGAGATTACTCAGATGATTTTGGAGTCTTTAGTTGAAGGTAATTTAAGACAATTTTTTGCAACTAACGTCTGCTAATTTTTCTTTCTGACCCATTTTTTCAGAAGCCGAAAAAATTTTGAAAACTTATTACGTTTTTGGCCAGTATATTGACAACCATGGTACTACGTCACCATTGTGCCACAACGATATTTCACGGGACGCGATACGACATTTTAAACAACTACACTTGTTTTCCTCATTTTCAATCAATTCGCACCATTTATGGTCATAAATTCGTATCACAAAATAAGTGCCGAACGAGCTGTGTGCAACTGTCGCGCCTGCCAAGCTAGAATGTGCTTGGTGTCCATGGTGGAGCATTTTCATATGCGTCCTGGCTGCGCACGTCCAGAAACTGACGGTAAATATATTTATCCTTACAGCCGTTTTTGTTTTCACTTTATGATCATGCCCTCCTTCGCATAATTTTGTTCGTATAATTGTTAGTATGATTTCTGTACAATTATAGGGGGAAAAGACCAAACACAAAAAAAAAATCGGACAGAAGCACAAAAGGAAAACATAAAAAACCAGTTACATTTCTCAGTTTACGAATCAGACAAATTACATCATTTTCAGTATATTTGAAAAAGATGCAGATGGCGTCTCACTTCAAGGAATTTTGGAGTGGTACACCTACTACTGCATTTTATGTTCGCTGAGAAAATGCCGCGAAGATATGTCCGTAAAAGATCTATCCTACCACCATGGCGATGTTCACCAGCTTCACGTATTATTACATAATGCTCTAGGTATGAACATATTATATTTTGACCCCTCACATCTTCATGCACTCCGTACAAAACAAAAACGTCAAATTGTAACTTTCATATTTTTAAGGTGACGAATTTACATATTTACGGTCTCAAGTCAATTTTCGCGTAAGAATTAACCACCCCGGCACGTCTATGCAGAGTTACGTAACCGCAGACAATACCTGCCATAATGTAAGTAAATTAGACCAATTTTCAGCTTATCACGCGCAAATTCGAAAGAAAAAACCCCCACAAAGATCCACACAAAATTAACATTATTATTCTAGTTCGGCTACGAATTTGACATATGTCATTCCCATGAGGACGAGGCATTCCTGTTGCTTGGGACTTGGGATTTATCTTACGAAGGTGGCAAAAAGATATTATCAGGTAATTCTTAATTTTTCATTAAAATTTTCTTATAATTTTTAACATAATTTTACATAATTTTACATAATTTTTATAGTTTTTATAATTACTTAGTATGTTTTTTGACATAGTCTTTGTATAGTCAACTGTATATTCAGAGCTTGCCGAAGATGGAGTATGTGTAGTAAAAAACAGTTCGGTTGTTCCCACGCGTGGATTGTTTGCCTTAAAAAAGCCGTACAATCATTGTGGCAGTCTATTCACACAAGCCCTGCCAGTTATAGAGTTCTGCCCTATGGAGTGTTATATTCCGTCGCATGCATTTCAGTCCGGCTAGAGCCATGAAGGATACCCTTTGTTGCTGAAACGAATGACATTCGGGAAAAAAAAAAGACAACCAAAACAGACCAGTTTATCCTCAGTCTGTCATTTTTATTCCACAATTTTCAGCACCTTACAATAAAACTTACATTAGTCGCTTCTGTTATTTATATTTTATTGTTATATCCAAATGGACAAGTAATTTTAGATTTTGTAGCTGAGTTTGTCCCGCGGAGAGCCCAATTTGAAACCTAATTTTATATAGATCCATCACTATTTTATTAGCCTCAAATCTTCACCATGGTAAGCGAGTATTGTATCTCAGCGACTTTTAATTGAGGGAAGGGAAAAACAATTGTCACGGCTGTGACATATTTATATATATTCTTAGCTTTATGCCTGTTCAATTAGTAATTACCTTATGGATTCAGGTGAATTTCATTAGCGGTTTTCGCACGTTCATTCATAGATTCAACATTAACCTGATAATTTTTCCCGGTAATCATTACAAATTACCAACATAAAACATTAAATGCCAATCATACTCGTATTAAAACAACGATACAGCCTTAATAATCCAGACGTCCTTTGGAACTGTGATAAGGATATAAGTCCATTCGATTGATAAGGGTATGTTTTGGTTCCATTCAATTTTTCCCGAAAAAATGCGTTTTATTATCACGAAACAAAATTCACCTTTGTTCCCGAAGATGTTGTCATCAAATTGCATTTTTGCATAAAAACGAACTTCGTAGCATATCCTCGTAATCACACCTCTCAGACAATTCTCTATTCATTTCACATTTTCCGTAATACCGCTAACCGCTTGGTTCAGCGTTCTTTATCAAAACATTGGTAAAAAACATTGCTTATCATTCATTGGTTGTCAAATAGAAAACATTCTGAGAAGCGTGGGTTGAAGGAAGGAAAAAAAAGAGTATTACGAGGTTAGATGCTTATTCCTCATTGATTTTCCCTTTAGCTGTGTCATCACAGGTTATTATTCCTTTTCCATTTTCATTAGTAATCCTAACAAATATTATATTGCTGTAAGAGAACTACCCTATTAGAGAAACCGGACAAAAAGTCATCGATAATTGATGCGTGGCCGCTTTATGCTAGTGTTCTAATATATGTAAATGTGCATGGTGATACGTGTGGGTGATTTGTATGGTTATATTCTGATAATTTTGACCCATAATTACGGCATTTATCGTGCCGGAGTCATTTTGCATTTCAGTCTCAAACGATGGTAATAGATAAATGTATAGGCTGTATAGGCTGTGTAGGCCGGATTGTATGCGCATTAATCATAATGAAAATTTATTCCGCTGCTCCTGCCCTCGTTTGTGAGTTAGAAGTGCAACCTGACTTCCGGTTTTCATAGAAAATAACAGCAAGGCGAAATCTGTTTTATATGTCATCGGTCGAGTCTCAGCTTAAAAAAGAACGGTAAAAAGCAGATATATTGTCAAATCCCCACCGTTCATCACCATTCTGTTTTATCCAAATTGTTCACTAACAGAAGCAAAGTGCTCTGTCTGTATTTTAGTCAAATGTTTGATTACACCGCATATTTTATTCACAGTTCCATGCATACTGACGCTAATTTAGCCCATAAAATGTTCATTTCAGATACATTTTGCTTCCGATTCTAGCAACCTGGAAGCGACATCCCCGAATAATACCGAAACTGGTGCGTATCACATCACATCAATCTACAGCAGCGAAATGAGCGGGCTATTCAACACCGATGTCCAAAGGTAAATACATTTATTATTACATATTTATTAACATTATTTTTATGCAGTTTTAACTTCCAAAATAATTTACCATCTAAGTGTTTTAGCTCCTTCCTTTACTCATTCATTTTTCGTGGATTATCTTCACAGTAAGATTACGTAGTACCCTCACTCCGACTACGAGTATATTAGAATTAACATTTTGAATGGATTAGCTTGTTCGAGGATAGTTCTCAATACAAATTCTAATGTGCTTTCACATTTATATGTTTAATCGGGGGCAAATACGGACTTTGCACGGACAAAATACGACTTTTAATCGGCAAAAGAAAATACACCTCATTATTTCATAAGCCTATATGCCGCTGTTACAATATTTATTGTATAGCCTATATATTTATAGCCTTATTATTTACAGGAACCTGGATAATTATCGTCGCGAGGTAGGCGATGAAAAGCTGCCCCAATCCGTCCGGATAATTAGATGGATGAGCTATTTGCAGCTTGCGATGATCGTGGGCTTGCCACAATTGCGTACTCTGGTAAGATGCCTATATATATAATTATTCTAAGCCTCCTAAGGTGGGCAGCTTCCTCCTATAGTAGTCCACCTGACATAATTTTCCCAAGACCGACATTTAGAGAACCCATTGAAAACATCATATTATAGTATCTTACGCATCTTCTTTATACGAGAAGCGAAATAGAAACGATTGCAAACTTTCCTTCCAACTATTTGTGTTGAACATATGTTATAGTTACGTTTTTATATCTTGTATTTTAGGGCGTAAACGTTAGGCATTGGTATCAATTACTTTATTATATTGTCAGTATACTCAATATGGTTCAGATTAGGAGATATTCGGTCACCATATCCTCCCCTCAATTATATAAATTTATTAGTGACAGTACATTTTTTATACTAAAATAAACAGAAAACCAAATGGTCATGTCCCGCTTTTTTAAAGAACTGGTCCCCGGATCTCGTTCTCATATTCTATTTTTAGCTGTGCGCCACAGTCACCCGAATCATCAACGAACTCTGCAATGTGTCAGAGGCTGTCAACGAGGCCCGAGTTTTTGCTTCACGAACAACAGAAACTCATTTGAATATTTTGGTCCAAAGTGGCCTTATGGAATTGTCAAGATGGGTCAATAATCATGACAGCTTCGCTGACTTCTCCCACACCTTGTTTGACAATCGTTGGTCAGTTACTAAAGAATACACTGTCGTAAAGCATCACGTTGACATATCTGATGAACTAGCAGACATTTCTGCTTTATATGGCAACGCTGTTAAATCGTGGCGCCCTGATCTCGAGTTGGACAGGCTCGACATCAACGAAATACATTTGATGGGCCGGGTGACTGATATTCCGTTGGAAGGGCTTGCACTATTCCTTAGTGATCGCAAGTAAGTTTTTTGATTTTTTGATGTATTTTCTGAGGCATACCATTGTTAAAACACAACACAAATGCTAACTTTATTAAATTACAATGCGTCATTTTGGTTCATCTATTAATGTGTATATTTTACTGACACCGGACATTTTGAATTAGACGTTTTTCATTAGACACCAGTATTTTAATTAAGTACCGCGCCAATGCTACCCTTACTAAATTACAGAACCCGACTACGATTGTTTTGATAGATAGAATATTTTCGGTGGTGCAGCTATTTTGCGACTATATGGGACATTATATTTCAACATATGCAATTTTCAGTAATTGGACCCGTTTCTAGTGTTGAATTAGTTTTAACGTCTTATTTGACATAGTTTTTATATTCATTTTTATATTCAAGAATTTAACCTACAGATAGGGGTTGTTTAATATTTTAAGTTTTGACATGCATTTTCAGTTTTCCTGAATGCATTCGTGAAGAAAAAGATGGGCCCGTGTCATATATCAACTACCACATTCTTGGCAAGATTGGCGCTAATCTTACTCTAAGGGAATGTGCTCAGTTCAATGTTATACAAGACCTTGCTACAGTTGATCTCGACGTAGCCACCGGCTGGTTGGAGACCCTGACCCTTTTCAATGTAAATCTAAGCTGGCAGTTAGCTTGCGTAAAACAGGCCGAGTGCCAGACTCCAAATAAAACTTTTATAATTGCGTTTGTTGGCTTTGCCATAACACTTTACGCATGACTGATTTAGGTCCAAAATTTGTTCATACTACATTAACAATTTACTCAGTAGTTGACTATTTATCGGAAATTCTGTTATCCGGGACCGTAAAAGGAGATGCATTGCATGTATTTGAAAAAGTAGTTGGGGCGAAGGAAATGGGACATTTCCGCATATTAATTGGAACACGTAACTTGGACGATGTATGTGATGCCCATTTTCGAGCAGCGGCAGAAGTTAAATCTCTCCTTTCTCTATTGGAAGTGCAGTTTAAGACTGTAGAGTTTTCTTACGAAATTGATCTAGATTTATTCTCAGTTTGGATTCCTAACTTAATACAGAAGGTGTCCCATTTTCTTCGCCGAATGAATTGGAAGGGTATCTTAACCAAATGGATGACTTCTGGCGAAATAGAAACTAGCCGCCCCAACGAACGACTGGCAATATTGATCTTGCAGTTTGTTAAGGCGGATTCCGACCTCGACGTGGTAATAAAAACCAGGATTGCTACCATATTTTTAATTTATTTGTTTCATTTTCCATGTGCTGATTTAATTTATATACTTTTTTATGTTTTATACGCACCTTATGAATTACGTTCGTTTTTGCCTAGAAACCTACATTAAAATTCATTCACCCATAGAAGCGTACTTAACACGTTTTGTATTGTTACGTCATAAATAACTGAACCTTTTCCGTAGTAGGCACGCAGTTTTTTTGAAACTCGTTGCCTGCATTCTGCTTAAAAATAGCTTATTAGTTCTATAAATATAATAAGGTTAGCTTATGTTTACAGCCGGCTTTTTTGCCCATTATACCAAGAATTATCAGTATTCCCAAATATACACGTATAATAGCAACATATCAGCTACAGTCACAATCAACATGTGAAAAAGTTGTACTATATAATGCTGGGAACTGCTGGTACAAATATCCGCTGCTGTAGCGACATGGACTGTGAATGCAACCTGATCCAAATTCGACGTGTACTTAACTATTTAAGATTCATACACCATATGAAGATCTGGAATCTGGGTAATGTTTTTGCATTGACTGTAAAGGGATATCATATTCCCAATATAAATATGTCATTGAATCGCTTGACCAAAATGTATTGTGATTTTGACTGCCAAACGTTTTCACTGAAACCCAAGTATAAAATTTTGTTCTCGAAATATAATTATGTATATCATATTGATTACATTTCAACATGAACTCGAACTTGCAAGCCTCAACTGCTCATAGTTAATGTAAATACCAATATCTGTTCATTTATCTCCGCCATCTGAGTTGAATTAGTCAGCTCATATGGCGGTTTCATTCGTAATATTAAATGCAGCCACTTCTTCACAGGCACAACAATTTACAATTCATATGCATCCTAAAAAGCTGCCATTTTGCTTACCTTAGTCTATGCCTTCTTCGTTTTTGCTATTATTTACATTTGCTGATATATTGCTAAATGCGGACTGCTTTTTCATTTCTTGATTCAGCTCCCATTCTTCGTATTATATCAAACAACACTTCCTGTGTTCTCCCAGCTTGATTGCACTCTCTTTGCGCAAAGCTGATAGGTAGTGTATGATTAAAACGTCAAAATTTCTCGCTTCTCGTACCATCCGGGTATGGGGGCTTATTTCAAACCATACATACCACATTGCGTTGTTATGTTATGCATATTATGCGTTTCCTGCCATTGTATAGATGCAATTGTACATCTGTGCAGCTGTACTAATCCTATACATTTCTTGCATGATGTCAAAACGAAAGAAAAACTACAGATCTACTCAATCTTCAATCCTACTGATACGCATATTACTGATATATTGATTAATAACGTCTATTTAAACCGCAGGGCAGAATATTAATAAATTTAGACTCGGAAAACTCATATGTTATTTACACATTCCCTAGCTATGACCGTTTATCTCAGCTGATTTCGGTTTTGTGATGCTCGGTTTAATGTTGCGAAATATTAACAGCTGACAACTTTCTCGACTCCTGATGCATTCTACTCCACTCAACAGTCAACAATTCAAGATGCTCAAACATCCCGTTTGTCACATACAGAGTAATAATCATTAATCAGCATTAAACGGTTAGTTAACTATATCGAGATATAAAACCGAATATAAAAAGCAAAACCACCGACGTTGCTGCATATCCATAGTTATCAATACATTCTGATATATGTCGTAGTCTAATATTCACAGTAATTTTTGGTGATAATTTTATTTTGAATATCTCCTTTGGTGTGCAGGCAAATTGTATGGTGGAATATATTCTTATGCATATATATTGTTCTATTAATGTTGATACAATTGACCATTTCCCCATACATCGATATATGAAACTAGTCTGTGATATTATATATATAGCGAAACTAAATTTCATAAATAATGGGGGGGGGGCCAATTGATAGATTATATATTGTAGGGTAGAAATCCCATTTCTTTTACTAATGCCTTAATTTCTGTTATTTTCATAGACGACTAGACATGCAGAGCTCCTTAACATTTATACCTTCTAAACCATTCTATTTGGTTATCCAGACTATCAAATTCGTACTTAGTCTACACATTGAACAAAAAAAACGACAAGAAACAGACTTATGCTGACCATGATTAGCCGGCACTCCTATTCGTTGTCCAAAAACGCTAAGAAATTGTCCGTATAAAAGTGACGTAGGTCCGTTAAAATTTTGACGGTGTAATCGTCTTGACTTAATAGTTGGTCCACTGATATGTCCGTTCCAAGTATTTTAATTACATTGTCTGTTATGATATTAATGTTTTCTGATGTGGGGCAATACGTGTTTACGCAAAAGCTGCATTCAGATCGACTGATATTGATTCTATGCCGACAGCGTGTCTGTAAATATAGTGATAAATCAAGGTCAAATTTGATTGTTCCTAAATGTTCCTTAATGCTGATCGGTAGATCATTGAACCACCTATAATGACAGGTTGGGAACAGCTTCCTAGCACACATTCTGTTATTTAGCTCAACATCTTTATTAATCAGTGTAGGCACCCTAAGTCCTAGATGAAGTAATTTTTTGAATGCATGACTGTCTCTGCTGTTATCGCGCCTGTCATTATATGTGGTTTGATCACTGTAAACAGTGTGATTTTTGATTAATTCGTATAAATCTTCCGGGCACTTATTTCTTAGTACTCTGTTAATTGTGCAGAGCCCCATTTTGATATGTAAAAGGTTAATAGGTAGCCAATCGGCCATGCGCAAAAGATCATTCTGTGAGGTTCTACTATTTGCATTAACTTTAATTCCAAGTACTGCTCTGATTTGATCGTTTAGTATAACTTGTAATTTTTGATAGTTGGCTATAGACCATTCTGGTTGAATCCCCAGGCCGTAAGAAAAAAGCCCATAACTACTAGAGTATGCAATTTTTAGTACTTGTCGTTTAGTGCCAATATTAATTAGATTCTTAATTGCAAAAATTAAGCTCCTCATTTTATTCAACATGTAGTCAATTTGCGGCTGGAAGGACAGTTTGTCATCAAAACGAATGCCAAGTAAACATATAGATTTTTTTGGGGTGATACTTCCGATTGGTGTATTGAAATTACTTGTTAGCTTATCCTTAAACTTTTTTGAGCCTATAATTATCACTTCTGTTTTATTTTGGTTTATTACGAAGCCACTATTCATCATGTAAATCTTAGTATCTGATAAGACATATGTTAATTCATCTACTATTTTCAGTGGATCGCAGTCCCACAGCAGAACGACACTGTCGTCAGCATAGCACTGACAGTGTCGTCCCGCAAATGGACTCGATCCCGCATTCTGAGGTGCCACACGATCAATGAAACCATTGATTGCGAGGTTAAAAAATAATGGGGAAGTTGCTTCCCCCTGCATATAGCCTACAGGGGGGATGGTAAATTCGTCTGAAAAAACTCCTTCAGAAAGCAAAATCCCCTTACGTTGCCTCATTTGGCTTTTGAAATAAATCAGATCATTTTTCTGAACTATTTTTCCCAGAATATTCAAAATTGTGTCGTATTTTACGCACAAAAATGCGCTTGTTAAGTCTAGACCTATAAGTATAATTCCAGCATCTTTATCTATTTGCGCCACCTTCACCAGCAGGTTAGCAACAGCCAGGTCGCAGCCATACCCTTTTCGGAACCCGAACTGATTTTTATTAAAGATCTTGTTTTCCTCACAAAAATTTTGAAGGCTTGCTGCAGCGACTTTTCCCAAAAACTGTTGGTCGGCCGTACCGATAGACAAAAATCGTCGATTTTTTATCAAGTGAGGGTTCCCCTTTTTTAATATAGGTATGAACTTGGTTGTTAGGAACCTGTCGGGGAAAACGCCTTTAATAAAATATCTCCTTATTGCCAGAAAAATGATCTGCTTTAACTCTTCTGGGAGCGCGTACAGTATTTCTCCATTTAGGTTAGATCCCAGCCCTCTAGTTTTGTTTTTTAACGAACTTAGACATTTTTCGAATGATTTTATTGTATTATCTCTGTGTTTCCATGGTACCAGATTTTTGGTAAAACTAAATTTTTCTGATTCCGGAATGGTTTTAATGGTCAATGATATATCATAAGATGGTACGAAAGTTTTGGTATGTTTAATTAATTTATCATAACTCTCCGTAAATTCATTTGCTAATAATTGTGACTGAAAACCTTCCTTAGAGTTAGCCACTAATTTATCCTTTGGATTTAATTTTTTATTCAGTTGGAATATATTTAAATCCGAGAATGCATCAATATCTATTTTTGCTCCTAGGTTTTGCCGTCTATCCATATTATGATATTGATTGACCATTTTTTGCACTTTAGTGATTAGGCATTCGATTCTTAGTCTGTCGTCGAAGGAATTACACTTTTTCTCTAGTCTGAAAAAACCAAATAAAATTTCGCGTAGCTGTTTGGTGATATCGGAGCAGAATATATGATTATTATATATTGGTAATTCTTCGGCGACTACTGGTTGTACCAAACCTGCGATTTCATTTATGAATTTGAATACATAATCAGATGATGAAACCTCATTTGTCACATAACTATCCAGAATTTGCGTACCAGGTGTATCCAGGTCCCCTGTTAAATTCGTGTTATCCCGTTGGTAAAGTGGCTCTAGTCTCTTTTTAAAACTGCCTAGTAGACACATAGTGACATTGTGTAGTAATTGCGTATCAACTGGAAAACGCTTATTAATATTGACTATCCCAATAATATTTGATTGTAGTGTTTCTAGCGTTAGCTGTAAAATGTCGTGTCCGTCATTTTGTATATAGATTTTACCAGAATAATGTGTTATTTTTGCTACTAAATTTTTTGTTTGAAAGAGATCAATTTTAGAACTACTGGTTTTGTGCCCGCGTACAATTTTGTGAAAGGTAGGTTTAAGCACTTTGTTCTCATAATCCGAAAGTTGCCCTCGAATTTGTGGTATAAAGCTTTTCTCATATTTATTCCTAGATTTGGTAATATTGCCGTTTAGATCCCCACAGATAATAGACGGGACTTTTTTCTGGCGTTTTATGACCTCATCAAATGTTTGCAGAAACAGATCCTCACCCTTAAGTCCTATCCACTTGGCTGATGATTTCATTGGCCTATAGAATACACATAGGTTGAATTTCACTTTTTCATTATGATAAAAAATCATGGTGAACGGTGCAGGAAGAATAATGTTTTTGATATATTTTTCTAAATGAGCTTTATAGACTACTAAACTTAGCACCAGTTGTTTTCCTTTGATAGTAACTTTTTCGTGCGACACATAATTATATCCTATGGGTATCACATTATTTCTATCTAGCTCCAAATATGTAGCTTCAGTTTCAGCTAAAGCAAAAATATCCGTCTCCGCAAAGATACTGACCAGTTTACGCAGTTTATCCTGTATAGGCCTATTCAAGTTAACATAAACTATTTTAAGGTTGGTTTCAGTATCATCAACTTTTAATGGGGTTACTTCACGTTCTGGTATCAGATATGTATTGTCATTGATTTTGATTGTGGCTCCGCCTAAGGCTGGGAGACGTACTGATTGAAAGAGTGCGTTCTGTGAAAATCGAAACTCAAATCCGGGAATTACAGGGCCTGGCGGGTGGTATGGAAATCTAATGGGGTCATTTTTATCGAATTCATTTACTATCTCAAAATCTTTAAAAAATTCGTGATTCGAAAGTTTGGCGTCTCCAATAAAAACGTCATTCGGATTAAACGTTATTTTTATTGTATTTTCCGGATTGTGGTTTCTCATTTTTGGCGATAATATTTGCTCCATACTAGGCGAATGATTAATATACGTACTCACATGTGGTGATGAGTGCATGGTGTAGTCATTGCCCATTCTAGATTTTGACTTTATCGTGACTTGGCGGTTCGACGAGCTCTGTAGCCGGAGATCTGGTTGGCTTTTAGGGTTAGTGTGAATTCTTGATGCATTACCGCTTGCAACCCCAATTACAGGTCTAGCGTTAATATTATATTTTAGTCTATTTTTTAATAAGGTGTTAGAGTTGAAATTAATTGGTGTACATAATCTATATGAGATTAGATTCATTATGTTTTCAATTATATAAAATAAGTTTTGACTTAATGGTGGGCATAATTTTTTACTCTTTTGAATGTTGTTGGCAACATTCATCGCGAAGTCATATTTTAATAATTCTATATGTAATGGTATTATCTGAACAAGTAGTCCAGCCGATTCATCTCTATCCCCCCGGAAGTCAGCTCCATCAGAGCAGTCAATGATGAATCTTAGAATTATTAACACCCATTTGGAGTATAAAAATATCCAGCATATCCATTTAGCCTTGCACCCTGGCGTAGATAGCTTAATGCGTTTAATACCGTATTCATTTTCTTTATATACTATCCCAATATCATTTTCACTCCATGCATACGAGTTTATGACTACCACTTCTGAGTTAAATTTGTCCTCCATTTTGATTATCTCCCCTATTTTGAAATTGTTTCCATGAATTTCCGAAGCCTCAACCATGGCCCACAAGAGTCCTTCATTAATCGTTAGTTTTTGATTGATTAAGTTGGTTTTAATTTTTTCTAACTTAGAAAGTACTTGGCTAGTTTTGACCTTTCTGGCCTTTTTAGTAAATCTGGTAACGCGCACGTTGTTGGTTGAGGATTGCAATTGACCCATTTCAGAATTATAATTTTGATATTTCAGTTTGGACGTCTCACGATTGGAGATTAAGTGGTCTTTATGTCCTGGTTCAAAAGGATTAGCTAACGAATTTAATGAAGAATTCTTGCTACCCGATGAGTTAATATGAATGGGCGGTAATGCTGCTTCTAAGAGTGCCTTAAAGGACGTGACGGATGCTGAGGGAATCCAATCACTTGTGTCAATGGAAACGGTTCGATTAGGCCAAGAATTTTCACTTTTGTTACTTAGGGTTAAATACTCATAATCATGTTGTACCGATTTTTCTTGTCTGATGTCATCAACACCTCTTGTTTTATCAATGCTAGAAATATCCGTACCACTTAGTATCTCCTGATATGTCTCATGAGTTTTGGTAATATATGTGTTTTGAAAATTAGGCATATTTGGACCAGTTTCATTCGCCTCATCTACCCTATTTTGTGGAATCGTAACCGGAAAATTTGATGGATAGGTATTGTTTTTGGTCAAAAACTGTCTATCTTTTATACTTATATTAGTCTGATCCGTATTTGATGTGTTATAGTTTGTGCTTTTATCAGTATCAGCTGACAGCACTAGATTTTCAACGAACATGTTGTTTTTTGACTCATTGTTACATGATTTAGCGCCTAGATTTGTTTTATGAAATTCAGTAATTTGCAGGTTAACTATCTCATTCGCTACATTACTCCCCATATCCGTCATCCCGTCGACACTCGTTGCGTCCGCTAGCATCACCGCGTTGCAGACTGTCATGTTATCGATGGAGGGCAAACTTATCACATCACCCGCTGTTGAATTATGTTTATCATATAAGCTCCCAACTACATCTCCAGTTGTTCTGCACAATGGGCGAGAGTTAAAGGTAATTTTTTCATTTAATGTGTCATTATCATTCGGATACAGCGCAGTGCAAGGTACAGGCACCTCAAATATAGTGCAATTAGACGGAGGGTCATTATCATGTATACAATATATTTGCGGGGCATCGTTTAATTCGCCATAATTATGTCTCGCAGTAGTGTAAAAATTTTGGAATAAATATTTTTGTGGCGTATTTTGAAAATCGTAATTGTTACTCACTATCGCATCCGAATTTTGCCTCGTATATTCTGGTATAGTCTGACACATATTGAGAGTTTTATCAGGATGTATAGTCCTTGTTCGGTAATTTTGATGTTGATGTAACAAAAAATTCTGAGCATTTGAATATTCTGCAGCATTAACCCCTGGCTTGTTCATGGCCATTTGCATTTCTGTATCGTTAGGTAAATCTACCATATTAATCACGTCCGTGCCCATAGGGGTAACTATTGAACTTGGCAGGGTACTAATGGCAGTACTCATTTGCATAGGCGACTGTGGTTCAATGTCAATAATACCACCTGTCGTTTTACCCATTAAATTGAACTTTTTCTCCCGATTCATTACCCTAATTGCATCTTTCCAGTCTAAGTTACGATTATCAACAGCATAGTCACTACGTTTGAGGTTACTTAGACTCTTTTTGGCTTCTAAAATTTCATTTTGATCGCCCGTAAAGCCCGGTGTGCTTAATAAATTTTGTGCTGTTTCGTCATTGGCAAATGTCGTTTTTCCGATGTAAGCAAATTGACTCTTGAAAACATTGCTTTCGAGTCTACATTTTTCCTCAAAGTAGAGCCTATTCTGGTCAATCATTTCGGTATAGTTAGCTAAGCTGACGAAGGCATTACCTAGGAGGTTAAACGTCTCAATTGCGGTCTGATCCACATCGTGGAGAACCTTCAGCACTGCCGCGTCAGCTCTACCGCATATACGTGACCACAAAAACGCCCTCTTTTGCTCCGATAGGGTGCGAGGGCGTACTAATCTCAGGGTGGTCAATGGGTCACTTAGCGCGTCCTGCTCAGACATATAATTTACTAACTCTTGATCAGTATAAATACCCCACATTGTGGGGTCAAGGAGCTGACTGAATCTCCTCTGCATTTGGGCAAAACGATTTGGCGTTTTTAGCGCTTCGTTAGCAATGTCAAGCGCAGATCGTTCATCCCAATTTACTCGCCTAATTTTTATATTGTACCGAGGATTTTGACGTTTTTTATGTAATTCTTTGTCCCAAATAGCATCGTGAGCATCTTGTTGACGACGTAACTCCTTATAATTGGGAGTGTTTACCATAAAAACCGGCAATCCCGTTCTATTCAATATAATTATGCGTTTATCCAAATATGCTGTTTTGAAGGTATCCGCGACTATCCCCGTAGGTTTTAACCAGGCATTTTCAGACCTAAATGCATGAAATACCCCATTGTAATGCATGGGTAACCAGTAACTTTTTACTTGGCCAAATTTTCTACCGGAAATGAAACTTTCCTCTCTTACAAGTTCTAGCGCATCTTCGCGTGCCTGGTTAATATTGGCATAATTATTACATATATCTTTTTGTGTCTCCCACACCTGTATCATGCGACACATAGTATCGTTAAAATTCGCATAATTATAGGTCGTTAGTAGATAATCAGTGATATATCCATCAACGGACGTGAGCATACATCCAAGATATATGGACTGGGCAAGTGAAAACCAACTGGTCCACTTGCCCAGATTTTCATGTTGGAAATAAGCTCCTATCAGAACTAATTTTAGGGACCGAAATGATGCCCGTCTCGGGAACACATTTGATTTCCAGTGGTTTGGTACTGGCGCGTTTGACAGCCTATAATCACGTTCATACCCAAAACCCAGCATATTAAATTTTGCAATAATTTGGTCGTCAGTAATTCCCGCGTTAAAATCTAAATGTAGGAATTTGTCAGTGATGTCAACGAGGCCATTTGCTGAAACCTCAGTAATTATGTTATGTTGGGAGGTCCAAGGCGACAAAACGTTATCCTTAATGGTTATTCTGTGCTCTCTTTTTTGAAATTTTGACCGACTAGAGTTAACATTTTGCTCGTCTTGTCGCTCCCTTTTCCCGGCACGTTTATTGGTCTTGTTAGCTGTGTCATTATCGTATTTTTTTGCATCATTTTGCTCTTGATTATGACTCCAGCTCACAAGTTTACCCCTACGTTGAGCCTGATTTTTTTGGTAATGATCATGCCCCTTAGAATTATATGACTTAGAGTTATTCTTATTTTTCCCATAATTGTCACCGCCGTATCGGCGTCGTCCTGTTTCCCGTGAATTGCGAGAGTCCCTATAATTATCATAATTATCATAGTTATCATTTTTCTTATAGTTTTGGTGATTTTTTGATTGTTTTTGGTTACCAAAACTTAGAGATTTCGACGCAGCGGTGCCATAATGAGCAAACCTCTGGTACTTATTTAAAGAATCGTTTTCATGGCTCGGATTAGTAGAAATGTCTCGCTGATTCCCATATGATTTTTTCTGGCTACTTTGTGCGAAAGTATTCTGCTTTCCCGAGTATGATTGTCTACTATTTTTACTATTATCTACTGTATCATCATTAATAGGTAAAGTTCGATTAGGTGAGGTGGCAGGTTTTTCAAATGAAGTTAGATTTTTATGATTATCAGTTAATCGGTAAGGTTCACGTTGCTGCTCATTTTGTTGATATTGCTGACGTTCGTGTGATCGATTGTTAGTGTGTGGATTATCGGTATGTGGGTTATCATCGAAAGTCGGCACCCCCTCAAAAAAGTTCGCCGCTGATGATTGATAAAAAACGCTATCGTCAGGAGTTGCTGGCGGTTGATTATATGGACTGTTAATTTGTCTGTTTTGGTAACGGGTGCTACTAAAGTGTGGCTGGCCATGTGCATCTGGGTCCTCATCATCGCTATTGTACATGTTTGAATGTACTAAACATAAAAAATAACCGTGATGATAATGTTGATGTGTTATCATATATCGAACAACGGAAATGCATTTGTACGTAATGAATAAATTGGTGCCAGTGACATATATGCAATTCCTTTGTCAATGTAAAATAACAGGTTGATTTAAAGACCGACTTACATTATTACAGTATGGTCCTTTTTCAGAGTGATAATTACTTCTCGTATTGTTTATGTTGTGCTCTATGAATTTTTAGATTCTATGACTTTTTGATTACGGCTATATTGGGTTTGGTAAACAAGGCAATATCCAAAATAAAGACCTGAGATTTGAAATTTGAAATAGTGATTGTCGAATTGTGAATGATTGAAATATTAGTGTTGCAAAAAGAAAAAAAATTTTGCAGGTTTTTTCCCCTGTTTTTGTATCACTAGCTAGTCTCATATTTTATACCTAGATTGGCATTTAACCTCTAGGTACATATATATAAATTTGGGTCAGTACATGTCTGCTTATATGATGCGCGCCAAATATGTAGGTTTAGCCTATTTCTTATTTCCAGCCATTTCATACTTATTCCACATATTTTAACCTTACCATCGGACTGATGTTGACTTCCACTAACCGCGCGCGCGTAACCCGAATGACATGATTTTTTTGGTCCCGTTTACGCAGATTTTTACTATTCCACCTAATTATTTATAATTATTCCTGTAATTAAAGCTTCAACCGACGTCTGATGGCCATCCGGCACCTACATTTGCTGAAACAGTGAAATCATGAACCCAAACGCCCCAGATCTGCCGGACTGCATCTATCAACATCGAGTGCAACTTCGACTATCACCATCCGCCTTATCGTGTGAAATGAGATGGTTAGTAAACATATTGACTCGACATTTTAAAGTGGCAGCAGTGACAACCGGATGATAGTTCAGTAGAGTCTTCAGTATTGAGCGTAACAAATGCCAATTTAATTAGCTATTTGTTTTGCCCTTAACTTTTCGGTAGAAAAAACACTATAGTGCATTTCTACTTACTCGGTTATATAAATTCACACGTGTTGAGATTTTGAACTTGCTTTATATGGAACTCCAATCTATTTTACCTGGCTTCAAAGCATAGAGCAGTATAATAGTGCCCGAGTATATATATGTTTATTTATAACCCATTTGATCACTATGTTTAGTAGTGCCATCAGATGGGTTAAATAAATTGCCTGTTCTGTTGATATCCTTGTATTCACTTATTCTCACTGTTATACAGCAGCAATGTGATCCCTTCATCATCTCAAGGCATTCATTCGATCAATGCCAGCCATCTCACTGCATATTTCTCATTTTTATACTCTCAACAAAAAACTCAAAAACATGTTTGCGCCGGGTCAGTGAGCGAATGAATGGGCGTTCGATGAGTGACGTCACCGATTCAGTAGCCTGATCGAAGGGGTTACGTAGGCGTATCCAGCTGTTTATTCTATATCC
>SCLF01072438.1:0-11489 GCA_004367975.1 Mesochordaeus erythrocephalus
CGGTTTCTAAACTTAATTCTTCGAGTATGTTATTCTTGTTGATTAGTTTTCGTTGATTTCCATTGACGTATTTCGGTAGGCATCTACTGATTTCCAAATCAGATGGGAATTTGTATTCAATAAACGGTGACTCGGCAGTTAAGTAATTTTCCCCGTTAGTCGGTTTCCAAACTTTCCAAATATTTGTTTCCAAATTTGTTAATTTTGTTTGTAGGTCATCCGGTTCGCTTATCAATTTCTTGTTTTCAGATTCTACCCGTAGTTTTATCTCGTTCGTCTCGTCGTATTTTTGTTTATATGGACTGCTTTCCAAATCAAATTGTAACTCTAAATCATGAGATGGCGATTTCGCAATCAAACCGTTAGCAATATTTTTGCTCTAACAGTTTAGTTAAATTTTTAATTTCTCGTCGATTGCGGTCTAGCTGAAAGTGACAGTTTGACAGTTCAAACTGCATTGCACGATTGTCATTAGCCCGCCTGACGTTCTCATTTTTCATTATTCCACATGCTGCTTGTTGACATGGTGAATCATGTATTGGAGAAATTTGATTTGTCCATATCTTAGTAATTCGCCGCATCCCAGTACGGGCGTCTGATTTTTGTTACAAACATAAACAACGCAGCGATCGAGCTGAGAATTTTTTAGCCCAATCTCAATTGATGTTGAGCCATAAACCTCGACTTGAGTTTCATTGATTGCTTGGAATCTCATTTTTGGTCTTTGGAGGTTACGTATAATCGCCGTGGGAAATAATCTTTTCGGAATGCAGGAGACTTGTGATCCCGAATCGGCTAACAGTCGGGCGTCTTTACCAAATATTGTTACACGGATAAAAAATTGTGGACCACAGTTAGGTTGAACTGCATTTATTGTTGGCACGGTACGGCGAGCCATTGTTGTGCTCTTTATTCGCTTATTTTGTTGATGAAACTTCTCCGCGTATTGCGCATGGTCTATTTGGTTACAGATATAACATCGAATGCGTGTTGGCCTTCTCTGATCATGTCCAAACATGCCGCAGTCGTAGCATCGCTTGTTCCCGCTATCACGGTTAATATTGTCAGTACCGACGTTCTCATTTAAGTTTCAGAGTTGGTTCCCGATTCGTGCAACCATCGCAACATTGGGAACAGTGCCGCTTGGTGCAGCACCCTATTCCGTTCATTGAACATCTCCTTGACTAAATCTGGTAAACGTTGCATTCAGACGATATCTTAGCCTGGAATCATGTGGGCCTTCTATATTCTCCATGATTGTGGCCAGGTAGACCACAGTTACAGCACTCGTCCAATGTTCCTTGCTTATTACGGTCGTTTCTACGAGAGTTCCCTTCATTGGGATCGGTGTTACAATTTTTGTGCTGTATTTCCATAATACTTACACTATTATCCAAATCCCGATGTTGTTTCTTGAGATGCTCATTCAGGACTTCCTTATTAACTGCACGTTGTCTCTGCTCTTCGCGCATTTGATTTACTGTACAGGATAACCGATTCGTCTCCGAAATCAGATCGTCAGTGTTAATTTCCACAACGTTTATCCTTGCCGACACAAGATATTAACGCTTATTATCCAATAATTTTCACTGCGCATCAGTGTCCATATCCTCTGTACCATGGATAGTGACGAATTCCCTCTCCTGCGGTGTATTAGTTCTCTGGAAGTGTTCAGCTATAATGAACTTATGCGTGTCTGCTGCCGGCGTCAACTTCTTTGCAATACTACTCAGTCGCTGGGTGTACGCCGAGAATTTTTCGGACGTTTCGACTCGATTAGCCATGCTTTTGAACTTTTCCTTAAGTCGCTCAGTCTTTTGTATCTTATCGGGTACGCCGATAATATTGACGAGTTCTGTTTCTAGAGCAGCTGGGTATATTACGTGACAATTGAAAATATCCGGGTTTTCGCAGAACCATTAGGAATAACGGCCTTGGCGCTTTAAATAGCACTCGAACTCTGATTGGTTGTATGATTGCCTCAAAACCGATTCTGATTGGTCAAGGAGCTACAAGTTTCGCGACATTTTAGTATGAATTAAGTTATTATGTATTAAATAATCAAAACAGTTAATTGAATGATCAAAATAGGTAATACCAGGGTGTAGAACCCGAATTTAAGTTAATTCTAGACGAACGAATTCTACTCATTTATAAAAATATATTCAGGATTCATTAATTTTGTTAAGTCACCAAGTCATTGGTCATGAACTAGTTCATTAGCGCAGACAATCGAATCTGTTCCTATCATCGTCGTCCAGGAATTAAGTTCAGATTCAGGTTCTACACCCTGATGTTACCCCTTATACTATTTTTAACTGCGTTCGCATTTCATGCTGTAAAACACCACAGCAGTTACAGGTCCCTGATAGAGGTTAAATACACACCTAATGAGACGGCAGAAACCATATCAAAATACCTCATTGAAACATTGGCAAAACACAATTTGTCTGAAAAATGTATTGCATTTTCTGGCGACAATTGTAGCACAAATTTTGGAGGAACCGACGTGATAAAGGGGGAACGAATGTGTTTGCAAATTTGAAGAGGCTGCTAGAGAACAGGAATCTGATCGATGTGGGTTGCCCAGCCCACATTGAAAATTTGTGTTCATCATAGGGTAAACACGATTGATATTGACATTGAGTCTATCATGTTCAAAATCTACCAGTACTTCAGCTCCTGAAGGTATTTATTGATAAACCAAAAAATGCTGGGAAAGATCAGCTCTAGAACAAAATATGGACGGGT
Organism: Mesochordaeus erythrocephalus; assembly: GCA_004367975.1. NCBI lineage: Eukaryota > Metazoa > Chordata > Appendicularia > Copelata > Oikopleuridae > Mesochordaeus > Mesochordaeus erythrocephalus. The sequence continues at coordinate 2,752 of SCLF01072438.1, forward strand.
AGACAAAGGACAATGAAATACAATCTACTGAAATATATAGGCAGAAAATAACCGCAAACGGCTTTGTTATTAGTACTTTATTTTTCAGCTATGCCTTATAACCTTAGACAACTAGCAATGGACAACCAAATAACTATTTATGGAGCAGAACTAATCATTTACGGAGCTTGTCTAGACACATATGTTGCTTCCTGGTTAAATTTCATTATTCACTATTTAGTAGCATGCTTATAAGGCTACACAATTACCGTTCTGCCACGCTGAATAAAATTGAATATTAAATATGGCCGTTCGTTTCCGTCAGAATTATCACGTGTTCTATAAATGGAACATTTGTTGAACCTTGTATTGTATCCGTTCATGAACTAAATTGGTAGACGTTTACATGGAGAGTTCGTTACCGGTATCTAAAAAGTGATGACGTCATCACGTGCCCTATAAACGGAACTCACCCCAGTTCTGAGGTTTCAAAAATGTCCGGATTTTCACCAACTTTTTAAAAAAATGTCCGGCTTTTCGACACTGGAAATATGGTCACCCTAATATATATACTATTACCAACCATATATATATATACTGATATATAATATCCGAGCGTTTAATATTATCAATTATAAATTATCACTACATGGTGTATTATTTGGCTATTCAGCAACGGGTACCCACTTAACCTTGATTCTAATTATTTACTTACATTATCGCATTGGGTAGCAAAAGCATGTAACTTCACCTCAGTTTCCGAATTCCGACCGCTTTTGAAAATAATTTTCAAAGCTCCATGAACCCCAGTGAGTCGGTTCTGTACTTATACTGATTTGATCGAATTGATCATTACTTGGTTGGCAGATATACAGCCTGTCAAAACTGGTCAAAGTCATTTTCGACAATGTGATTTTAGAGGTGCATATCTTTAAAACAAATAATTAGAGTATATTTTCAATGTTTTTATAGTATTGTTTTTATAGCTGGGGTCTACTTAATCTAGTACAATTTATTTCGGTTAGCTGCCATGCTAACCCAGGAGTTAAAATTAACGTTTTTCCAAAAAATGACTTTTTCACGTTCTATCTTGAAGGGCAGTTAACTGTATAACTTAAAACTCTATAAGACTCACTAAGTGTCGTTCGGCTATCAGTTGCTGCCAAGAGACATAGGGGGGGGGGAGTTTTGACAGGCGTGTATATAGAATCCCGTAGTATATCAAATTCACCTGAATATCCATAAAACTAAATGCAAATCTTTCCTTTCATGACGGAGCCGTTAATACCAGTACCTAATTTATCTCTGGTCAATCTGTAATTGTCAACGACAGAATGCTGGCTTGGACTTACATACAAATACAACCAATTTAAAGAGTAATGTCAACTTGTTCGTTCGATTTCTGAAGAGGCAAGTGTTTTGGGATCTGGATATTTCTTTTTTGACAGATGTCCATCTCAATTCAAAACGTGGCAATATTTTCCGTTGAAAATTTGAACGAGGGAATCTCTGCTCACCGATTGCTAGTATTAAAAATCGGAATGTATAGGGTTATCATTTTTTCGGTCAAATATATGGCTAGAAGTCCAAAAATTCAGGGTACCTAGCTTACTAACAGATATGTATTATTGGTAATGTTTTTGTAATTAATTGTTATCTATTTGTTTACAGACACGCCCATAATATAAGGGTTAGACCGCGAAATTTCATTCAAATAATATTTTCTCGATCACATGCCTAAAAATCCAAAAAATTCGTATTATTTTTATTATATTTACTAATTATTTGATACCTTCTTTGAGAAGAATTGAAGCTGTCGAATAAGCCCAATTTCGAGCCAATCGGACATACTTCCCGAAATCACATTTTCGTATTCTACTTGCCAGTTTCACAATATGTTAAAATGTCCGATTTCCCCCGAAATTGGTCTCATTCGACGCGTACGGAGGTCGGTTACATTTCTTCTCATAGGATTGACCCCGAATTCCTAACTGTATTTAGTTATAGCCACTAGAAGTCAAAAATGTGATTTCGGGAAGTATGTCCGATTGCGTCGTGACTCCAGTTTCAATTCTTCTCAAAGAGCCAACCCCCAATTCTTAAAACGTGACCTAGTTATAGGCTAAAAATGGGATTTCTAAGGTACACAATTTCCAACAAATGACAAAATCACGAATTTTAACTTTTCTATTTTTTATGATTTAGAAAACACGCCAAGATCCCAAAGTATATTCACTAAAAATTCGACTCGAAACAACTGCGTAACAACTAAATTTCAGGACGGTCAAAATCAATTTTGTCCATTTTTGAACAATGTGACTTTCGAGGTCCATAGCTTTAAAACAAATAATCGGAGTATGTTTTAAAATTAACGTTAAAAAAAAGGTCTTTTTTGTGTTCTAGATTTAGGGGGGGTTAACAGTACGACACCGTGTACTTTTGGGCATTGTGAGAACATATACGGAACCGCAAGAAAAAACTATCAGACTCACAAGGTCTCGTTAACCGGTCACTTCCAACTTGAAGGGGTAGGGGGAGCGCTTTTGACAGGGGTGTTTTAGTAAATATTTTACTAACGGTGAGGCGGACAAAAATTAAGGATCTTGTTAAAGATTCTCTCTTTCTAAAAATACATTTTGCGTCAGGTACTTCCAAACAATAACACAAATATCAGTTTATAACGGGGTTATGTAAGTCGCTCCTTGTGGAATCCAATTCCAAGCTCATTGAGGAAATCTTTCAAGTCGAGCACATTGAACTCGCTGAAGGTTTTTTCTCTTCCTTGGTTCAGCATTATATCTGTGACACTTTCTCTAGAACAAAGTGTTAACTAAACCGGTATAGCTATTTACATAAAATCTAAATTATATTTTCCCTTTATGAATGAAATTACTCGTGGACTAAAACAATTCCACGATACTATATCATTGGCTTGACGACATACTGACTCGTTGATCTGATTGGTTCGTTGAGAAAGAAAATATGCCGAATTAATAAGTATTCGGTAGTCATAGCTGATTACGAGACGAGGTCGCGGAAGTAAGAGAAATACTAAGGATGTCTAGAAGTCACAAAGAACAAATCAATCTCAATCGTTACGTAGGCGGAGGCGAAGTTGAACCCGTACGTGTACAAAGTTCCTAATAATTTCTATTTTCCCGATTTACGGAGTAATAGGAGGTTCGTTCTACTTAGATGATACAAATTCGTAAAAAGGACTTGAATCAGGAGCTTTACAATAGTAAAGCTTCGCTTCGGTAAAATTGTACGAAACGTGGTCATAGCGATTATAGTGTTAATAAATAGGTGACTCTCGTCCGCATTGTGATACTTGGTTCGAGGTCTCTATCATTAATTTGGTCTTTTCCACGGTAATCAACAATTAGGAATCCCAAAAATACGCTTGTTGGCCAATTCGTTCTTGACCGCTGCGATGATTGGATGTTCAATCTTCTAAAAAAATACACGTCCACTCTCGTTTGAAACCACTCGGCCAGAACTTTAAGAAATAAGCGTTAAACTCTGAACAATAAAAGAACTGCAGAGAATAAAAATGTTTTGCTGGAATCGCAGATAAATTCTCTATAACTGGTTTTAACCCTCTTGGCAAAAAACTGGAAGGATGTGGTTTTTCGACCACAAAAATCGATAAAGTTTTTGATACTTAATCCGCAGGAGTTTGACTTTAAAATCAGTAATACAAAATTTATCAGTGATTCAAACCCAACATTCTTTATTTTGGGAATTTCTCTTATTTTATTCATATCCGACTTTGAATGACTTTTATTTTCTGTGTTTTTAATAAAGTATCGAATTTACGACGCGGAGGAGTGGTTTGAGAACGAAAGAAATCTTTAGTTCTTTCGAGTGCACGTTCGAATCTTGATTTGTCATCTGAATTTTGATTACATGTGAACAAAAACCGTGGTGATCTAAATTGTGTAGAAAATTTCTGACCAATCAGTTCGAGGTAATGGTTGCATGACAAAGCATATTGCTATCGGATGACTAATCAAGATGTGGTCTACCATGGTAAGTATATAGTGTGAAAAAGCGCCCTCGTGTGAATTAATTTTTGAAATAATGGGTAACACTGAATGACTCATGGAAATGTACCGATAGTCTGGCGAACTGGCTGTGTAATTGACCTGAGATATAAAGGTAACGTGTACGTGTTGTATTAGGCGCGGATTATTTTTTTTTATTTTTAACATTACAATTCGTGTCCATTGACACCCCTATCGAAACTGCCCCCTAGGGGGTCTGGGTTGCAAGAGGTCGGTTAACTAGACTTAGTGGTCTGCCATAGTTTTTCATTGTGGTTCCGAATCTGTTTTCAGAATATCCAAAATTATACGGCGTCGTACAGTTAACCCCCCCTAAAGACAAAAGATGAGTCGAATATATTTGACTTTGACCGTCCTGAAATATAGTTTTAACAGTTGTTTCGAGTCGAATTTTTAGTAAAATTCGTGATTTTGTCACTTGTTGAAAATTTGTAACTTTTTAGGTCCATTTTATGGCCTATAACTGGGTCACGTGTTAAGAATTTGGGGTCGGTCCTCTAAGAAGAAACGAAGCTTGAGTCATGACGCGTCGAATACGCCCACTTTCGAGCAAATCCGACATACTTCACGAAATGACGTTTCCCACCATCCCCTTCATAACGGGATCTATGAGAAAATCTATCAAATACCCTTAAAAGTTGATATGTTATAGGGTTTGGCTTCGCGATCAAACATTTAGATTACGAAAAGTGCGTACAATTGATTCTTCTCAAGTTATGGTAATTTAAGGCATCACAATAGAGGTTAACTGTACGAAGGCGCGTAATTTTGGAAATTCTGAAAACAGATTCGGAACCGCAAGGAAAACCTCTATCAGACCCACTTAGTCTCGTTCGGCGTGATTGAGTGCCGAACCGTTTTCGCTTATTTCTTTACAATAGGGTTAAATTCTAACTTCTGGGTATTACGCATCAAAACTGTAGCCCTTCCATTAAATACAAAACATCGTGGAAGATTCGAGCCACGATAGCGGGTAAATCTAAAACATGTCTCAAACCTGAGGTGAGTAACATTATTTGCTTGAAAATGTATCGATTCCTGAAGGTTTGGGGTATGTAGATGATCTAACCATTAAACAAGTTGATCCTCTATTGAGAATTGTCTAAAATTTGTGGTGGCTATATAACTTCCGGAGAGGGGTGGGGGGGATAATAAAAGAAAAATATGTTGTTAGTCTATTTATTGAATAGTTTGTTCAAAGGCGGACATTTGAAATATAACTTGTTACAATGGGTACAGCTGCACACGCAACGGTTAATAACCGTAATATTTTTTTGTTTTGATAATGTCTTACAATTACAAGCAGATGCTAGATGCTAACCGTCATTCTGGTTAAATAAAATATGTTTGAAGTCCGCTGTTGGACTTCTAATTTTCAATTGAACCTATACAAGTATGTATATCCCTTAACGTACCTCCTACGTCTTTTTGTGGAGCACTTTCAATGAGGCGGGGAGAGTTCCTCGTGGTGTACTAGACCAGCCCAGCTCCATTGATGTGTTTAACCATTCAAACACTTCAAATTTAAATTACCAAGTTGGTCTCTCCCCCTCATTAAGACTACACAAAAAAGGTGCAGGAAGTGCACTGAGGGTTATTATATGGCCCTAAATGAAAAATGACGTAAGTCGGCAATATATGAAAGCCGTCGAGAATCGAAGACTACTTCGAGAGGAAAAGGGATTTCCTAGCTATTTATCCACGTAGCTGGCGTTCTAGATTTGAAGTCTGGGGGAGAATCTTTCTGATTTGTAACAAGATAAATATAAATTATTCAATAATAAGTTGTTGCCAGGAGCAACAAAATTTTGTTCACGGTTTATGTTAGCTATCATTGGTTTTACAGGGTAAAATGGAGAAGTTAACTAACCCTGAAACCCGAAACAATCACCATATTCAACAGCTCAATTATATCAATCCCTAATAATATTATGGGCTTTCTAAGATTCGGCTCTGAACATGGCATAGGTGATAATCCTTCCATTACGCATTCCTCATTCGCTATGCTCACTCGGCAAATTAATCAATAAATGGTCCACATTATAAATTTGCATATTCCGATAATAGATTCGGAACCGCAAGGAAAAACTATAACATATCAAAATCATTACTCTAGCATCATTTCTTCCGAAAGGATCGCCCCCAAATTCTTAACACGTGAATTTATGGTCCGCGAAAGTCACGTTATAGGGGGTGAAGTTGCCACCCGTGTAGAACTGATTGAAGAGATGAGAAATAAATCTCAAAAAGGCAATATAACAGCTGATATTGAAAATAATATGGCAAAAAACTGTTGCAAAATGAAACATAAGGTGGAACTGAACTTTATTATACACGTTTTTGCCACGTTGGTGGAGAAACTTTTGCCACAGCCATGGGTGGAGCTGGACTCTAATTAGGGGCAGCATGAAGGCCATTCCAGAAGAATATGAGGATGGGGTTTTTCGAATTCGGACGAATGTTCTGTTTTTATAAACCAAATCGGAAATATGTCTTGGTAAGAACGCGAACTCAATGGAAGAACTATGAAAAACAGTAAAGAGCGTAGAGGGGATTTCCACGCGGTGAAGAATGGTCAAAAACGAAGACAGCAACATCAGTAAAGGGAAAAGTATATAGCACCACTACCCCGGGAAGATTACTTGGAAATTACAGAATATACCGAAACAAAAACGCCTGGAAAAGAAAGGTTACATTTGCCAAAGAAGTCAGGCTAATCAACGAGCAAATTGTCGCCGAAAATCGATAAATTCTCCTATTGATTGATAATTTCTCCGGCGTAACATTCAGTTTGGAATTCTTTGCACCAAATCTAACATCACTGGTGAAACCTCTCGATATGGGGGCACGTCAATCAGTGCCTCGTGGATGACGTGATAATTACGAAACTCGACAAACTAGAAAAATTTAAAGAACTTCATGACCAAATGAAGGCAGACCTATTCAAACATTGTTGGTCAAAAAAGGGCCTATCGGATTGTCCGATTTCAGACGAAATGCCAACCAGAAATTAAAAAGCAAAGAAAGCGGACAGATTTTTTAAATTAAATATACAGACTTTTATAAAAGAAAAATAAAAACCTATGTTTGTAAATCATTCGTTTTTAAAAAATTATGCATGTAAAATAATAGTTGTCATCTTAGCTTAGCTTTGTTGCCAGACTAAACCTAAGCGCACCAGAGTAAACCAAAACACACCGACTAAATCTAAACGCACCGCTTTGTCTCACCTCGATAGTGGTTCGTTTAGGTTTAGAGTGGTGTATTGTATATTCCGTATTAAAAAAGTTATGTTTTACATAAGTACTGTGATTTCCTTCTCGAAATGATATTTTGTCGCAAATAAATGCAAGAGCCCCTTTTGTTTTAAATAACGCGAACTTCGGCAAGTTTTTACGATTACTCGATTGGATATTTCGTCTGGTTCCGTATCTACATTGTATATTTGTATAGGAGTTTGGGTACTCAAAAATATCGTAGGACCGATTCTATTAAAAATACACATGTCTGACATAAAATTTTGTCGTTTGCAATCTAAAATTATTTCTGTTGTCTTTAAATTTACCAAATACGCCTAGAACGGTTCCTAATCTATCTATACATCCTCGAATGCAATAATTTCCCCACTATTATCCCGTTTAATCACTATTATCGGATTATGTATAACTATTTCGTGATATTCGTTAATTATGTTGGTACTTGGTACTGGTAAAGTTACTAATTGATATGCCTCCTTAGTCTTAACCGGCCTTAAAAACGTAACCATGGTGCATAACCAATTCAAAGAGCTATCTGGGAGCTATATTCAAAGAGTTATCTGGGAAACCAAAAAATAACAGTACACATTTCAGTAAAAGAGTTGACTTAACAACTCGCTTCCAAATTCGTTATAATACGAACATACGAGCCCACAAGCTATCACCCCCTAATTATTTACCATTATCAATACTTGACCAATTTTCGCTTTTTTGGTTTTAAAAATCGAGATAAATCTGGTTTAACTGTTATACTGGTCTGTTTTCGGGCTATTAAACTACTTAACGTTTCTAAAGGTGATTATTTTGTTGGTGAATTTAGTACAGAACAAAAATTCCAAGGTACAGTTTTTTTAACCAGTAGATACCACACCTGGCTATTTTGTTCCATGACGTCTCTCTTTCTCATTTTTCTCGAAAGCCAGTCTTTGTTTCTCTTTAGAATTTTGCACCCTTGCCGATATAACGGTATGTCTTTGTTCAAAATAGCACTATTGGTTTGGGACAATAGCGGCCAATTGGAGCGTTGTATAAAGTCATTTTCTCAACCGTAAATAATTTTTTTTAATTAAAAAGAACATTCATTTTTAGTTCCAAGTACCTTAAGTAGCATAATACGCCAAAAAGTATATTGTTTTCTCTCGTTCCTTTCAAATTGTTCTACGCTTTGTGGCTTACCAAACAAAACTAAGTTTTCATTCATTCAATGTGTGGATTAATGTATTAGATTGTCATCTATAAACGGCACTTTAAAGGCTAATGAAGTTTTCTATTTCGCTCTATTTTCCGATATTTAAAACTTTAACAGTTAAAACAATATTTATACTATTAGATTGGTGATTGTCAGTTGGTATTGTCCATGGAATTTTCAACTACACCAGAACATGCCTTAACGAGCCACTGCCTTAACGCGCCAAGACCACCTTAACGAGCCACT
>SCLF01072549.1:0-11486 GCA_004367975.1 Mesochordaeus erythrocephalus
CTGTGTCGTTTTTTTTTTGATGGATTTACTTGTTTTTCGCTTTTCGTCGTGAATCGTGTTAACACATATGGCCTTATATGTAGAATGCGGTGTTGGATCCGCTTTTTGTTCTACATTTCCTTTTGCCATAGGACTCTCGATATGTTTTCAGTCCATTATAACCCATCCCGTATCGTATTGGTCATTGTGGTTTGAATTTAATTTCGCTCTGGACTGTTGTCTATGTTATTCCCATCATATGCGCTTCAGAATCCCTGTTCATATCATTTATGTTATGGTGTTGGCGTAATGTGCGCTAAGCTAAATAAAAATCAGCTTCCGCCCTTTAACTGACTATACAACATTTGTCCATAATTATCGACGGCCCATAGAACCAACCCGGACATTCCTGGCTCTAAAGAGAAGTTTGTCTTTCTAAAGAATGGTTTAAAGCTTGATCGAATTTTACCGTCGACGCCGATGGCTTGGATTATTGTCCAAAACCCCATACTTTATCTCAAAGGCGAAAATAGGGTATGTTCTTAAGTTTTTCGGTCGCAGAGGCCGTATTTTTGCTGGTATCGGTTGTAGTCTCGTATAGCTCTAAACAAACTACGAGCTTATCTGCTATTACACTTAAATCATTCGTTTGTTGGTGGGTGATATAGTTCCGATAATAAATTGATTATAATTTTATTTTACTCCAAATATGCTCCAAGTTTGCTTGAAAATGTATGTATTGTTAAATAGGGCAACACACGAAGATGTTTGAATATGTTGGTTGTTTAAATTTACGCAGCTCTTCCCGTCATTTTCTTCAACATAAACTGAGCATCGAATCTAATTTTCTGTGGACTCTCAGGGTATTATTATTGATTTAGTTCTGGCCAGCGACTTTCGCCTTGGCTGATTTCTTGAGATGAACTTAATTGTCAAATTTAGCGATACAATTCGAACTATTTTATACTCTTGAAGAAGAAATTACTCTCTTAGATTGGGCGTGGGGAATGAATTGACGTACAAAAATATAGATTCAGAATTTGGTAAGCAAATTGCTTATGAGCAGGAGCCCATTCTTCGGAATGTATTCATTTCACTTATTTTTCAATAAAAAGATTGGAGAATAATTCCACGACCTGCTGTACTAGTCATGTTGATGGCAATCATTATCTCTTATTATACTAGCGCAGTACAACCGTTTCTAAAATAAATCAGCCTATTCTGGAATTGCTACGTTTTCGTAAATCATAAAACGCATATGCCGATTCTGTAGACCAGTTGAATTTTGTTCCATGAAATGTTTTTTTTTTGAAACTAGGAGAAAAAGTGAAGCAACCAAATAATGATTGTGCTTATTTGTCCGGTACGTCATAATATATGTCGCTCTAGTTCGTTTATCACTTACACGAATTGTTAAGTTTCCGGATAATAGCACCAAAGTACTATTTTGTTTGCATTCTTTACGATTTTAACACTTATATTTACATCCCCCTTCATTTTCTTTTAAATTATTCCTTAAATTGGTATTGTTACCCAAGTGTTTAGTTTCGTTTGCTGGTCAATACTGTTCGCCAAGACGCGGTTTGTTTTAAAACCAACATTCCCATTTTTTGCCTACCTGAACGTGGATCTTGCAAGCAGGTGTTTGAATTGTGAAACATTCATAATCACTTATATTTCACACAAAAATGTCGTTAACGAGCAGTGGTTCACGGTGCAGTTCATAGAAATGGTGCGCATGTATGCCTTAGTATTAATGGTGCTGAGTTCTAACGTTGTGATCTAAAATGAAAAGCGAATTGTGAGTTCAGTTTCTCTCCGAATGAGAATGAGAACAATTGCGTTTGAAACTTATATTTGTATCTATAAAAATAAGATTCAAACCTTGCTTAACGAGTAGATAACACGTCTGCCTCTTCTGAGGCGTGGAGTCTCCTTACTTTTCTAGCAAGCCATGTGTTATATCTTATTTAAATTTTGCATGATTAAGGATTTGCAAATCTAACGGTATGTCTACCTTACAAATATCTCCATTGGTTTATTATTAAAAAAATATTAAAAAAACTTGTAATATTAAATTTTGGCGATGTATTCGATGCAACAAAAAAATTAAGTCCCAAGTACTTTAAATAGTATAATACACCAAAAAGTATACTTTTTTTCTCTCGCTATTTCTTTCAAATGTTGCGGGTGAAAACGGGTGAATATTTAAAAATAATGTTTATAACATTAGATTGGTAATGAGTTAATCTTTAGTTGTGAAAAATTTTAGAATATACTTTCCCTCGCACCCACTTTCAACTCATGCTACGTTTTTCCAGCTGCAAGAAAACCCATGAATATTTAAAAAATTATAACATTAGGAAGCTAAGGATCTAGACTTTCTGTGTATATATTTAATTTGGAGTTTATCATCTAGAAAATGCAATTTAGTGGCTAATGAAGTTTTCCATCTCGCTCTATGTTTTAATTCTTGCTACGTTTTGCCATCTCGACGGAGATGGCAATCTAATCCTATTTAGACCACCCAATTTAGGCCATTAAAACGCTAATTGCTCAGTCTTTCAATTTATATATTCAATTTAGAGATTATCATCTAACAGCTGTACTTATCTGTCGTTCTCTGTCGTTCTCTCCATCAACTCTAGCAAAAGTGTGGACTAAGAATAAATGGAGACGAGAGGCGCCGACGTTATGAATCATCAAATAAGGCTGTAAATTACACTTCGAGATTTTAACTATAAATATTAATAAATATATTTATAGTTTTTCTTTCGTTTTAATGTTTCCAATACAAATTAAAAATGACTACACTATACTGTATGAATGAATTTTAATGTGCATAATCATATATATTTATATGTATAATTATAATCACGAAGTGTAATCGTTAACCTTACTTTATTATTTATCACGTCGGGCCCTCTCCTCTCCATCTTACAATATACACGAATCATGCCTGTCGTGCTTTCCAATTTTCCTCCAAATCATGAATTGTATTGTTTTGAAATTTTAACTCATTACGGATCTAGTGGTAGTTCTCTTTTTAAAATATCCCCTTTGGTTATAGTACAACAGTAGTCTTAGTCTAAACTATCGGAAGAGGTGAAAGAGAGGGCGATAGAGAAAACCTCATTAGCCACTAAAGTGCAGTTTTTAGACAATAATTAGCTTTCGAAGGAGAAGGAAACGAACAACAGGGTGTTTGTCAAATAAATCCAATCATGAGTATAGGTAGATACCAGGTAGATACTACACCTGCCTTATTTGGTGATAGGGTCTCTCTTTCTCAGTTTTCTCGAGACCATACGTTTTGAATGTTTGCATATCATATGTCTCTTTTTAAAATATCTCTTTTAGTTTCACCACAATATTTCCAAACGGAGCGTCGTACAAAGTGCTTTTTACCTATAAATGCAATTTTCTCAGCCGTAAATGGATTTTCTTAATTAAAACAAAAACTGCCGTATTCAGTAGGAACTTTAAGTGGTATAGTACACCGAGAACTGTATTTCTCGCTGAGAAAGTAATTTAGCTTCTTCTACGTTTTCGAATGTATCCCGAGATTAATCTTCTAGAACCGTCGAATGAGCCTACAATGTAATTGACATTCGTTTATCTGTAATTACCTAACTAACGCAGTAATTTCTCTAAGTTAAATTTGTCTTCCTTGGGAGACATTTACGTATACATCTCTCTAGACTGTAAAATCACCCGCTCAGAAAAGAGAAATTGAAAGAATAAATATCTAAATTTGTAAAATATATAATATTTTAATATGTTTTAATATCTAATATAGTATTTCCGTAAACTTAGTCATATATTGCACCTTGACTATGTGACAAAACACTATATGACAAAATGCATATTCCAATTCCATGGTTCTTAATTTCCTCAGGTAGTGGCGGAAGCCATCGTACGGATCATTTTTTTTGCCGCCAACTTTCTTCTGTTTAATGTTCAAATTTTACACCCTATATTTGACCTTTTGTATCAAACTCAAGTTCAGCTTTTTCTGGATCAGTACAGTCCTAAATTGGAATATCCGTATCACATATGCTCAATTCAAATTCTAAAGTATCAAAGTCAAAATCTAATTCCATTTCCAACTAATAAAAACATAATTTATGTTTTACAAGTTTATTATAATATATTTTGATGCGAAAGATTTATTTATACGGGAAACTATGTGTCCTCACCGTGCGTGACCGGAGGTCGACATCATGCTGGCTCTTTTATCCTGTTTATTTCTGGCGACTTTAAGGCTCGCGTTGAGCTCCAAAAATGTTACTTATTGCACAAACTGTACAGAGTAACTTCAAATACCATTAAAAACATCCGCTCTGTCTTTCTCGCTCTCTCCCAACTAACTACTTATCTCTTTTCTGGTAGTTCGGATTAGGCAGTCAAGGGAGACTTCTGCATAAAATGTTTTCCAAGGGATATATTTTTTTTATTTGGTTGGCAACTAGTCAATGTTCAGACCTAATTGCGGTCTAACCAATAATCTAGCTAGGTTAGCTAGATAATTACAGATAAATTAATTTAATTGGGCAATAAAAACTTATCTTCAAATGTAATCGATATAAGGAAAGACTGAACACTTAGCTATCTAACACTAAAAAATTCATAGTTTTCATGGTATTACACTAATTAACCAGTTGATATCGCGGTGGGACAAGACGTCCAAAACGCTCTTCTTTTGCAGATATCACGAGAAGGAGTAAATTTATGTGCTTCAAATTATAACTTCTTACATGGGTTTCAAATACTTTCAAATAAGCTAAGTCCCGACGAAAAACGTTCAGTGTAACTAATTTGGCAGCCAAAGACTTTCTCTCCTCTCGGCGAAAATTCAGACGGTTTCAAAACGTCAACTGTAATTATCTCAGATATAGGCCACGATTTCAATTCAAGTTTTTCCTATGCTTAGCCATTGCATCATTGTTGCCAGAAGAACAAATAACTTACCTTGTACAGAACGTTTTTTATTGAATATATATTGAAGCAATGTCAATTGTTTTTACAGAGAATCCAAAAGGTTTGCTAACTTCAACTCTTAGATTTCAGTCCGAATTATAGCTATATTTTTCCTGTGTAACACTCTTGAAATAGAAAAACAATGGCTGTCTTAGCTCGTACAATCATTTGATATATATTTATTGAATCAGGTCGAATTTTTTTGCAGAAAATCCCAACAGTTTTCTAACGTCAACTTCAATTCGCTCAGTCGTAGGTCTTCAAGCCCAATTAAAATTGTACCTGTAATTAGCCCCTGCGATTCGATTTCTCACTGTGACAATGTTTTGAAATATTTCACTTAGGCGTCTGGTACCCTGAAGCTATATGCATCTCTACCGATTGACGTATCGATCGGGAGAGGGAAAGAGCACGAGATCTCTGCGAGATGTTGAAAGATATAACGCTGGTGAGAGAAGGGCGGGGATAACGCACCTAAACCTAAACACACCAACTAAACCTAAACGCACTGCTAAACGATCCGTTTTTGGCCTCCTAAACGCACCAGACTAAACCTAAACGCACCGCTTTTTCTCACCTCGATGGTGGTGCGTTTAGGTTTAGAGTGGTTTAATTAATTAATTATTTCTATAATACAGGGCTGTTTTTACACTAGATACAGAAAATTGCATTTGAATGAAATTTTGCGTGTATTACCTTTATATTATGCTTCTCATACTTTATCGGTAAGGAATCTTTATTTAATTTTAACACCGTTCAATAGCCAGACAACATAGCTTTCCTCGTTCAAGATTTTGTCTGAAAATGTTTCGGAAAATATTGTTCAGTTTGCGCTTGAGATGGAAAAGAAGAGAGCTGGATGTGTTGTCCCTCCGTGGTATCCACAGGAAATCGGTTTTGCGGTTTTGTTGTGTGAAAGAGATAATACTAGGCTTTACTCAAACTAACAGTACCGTCTCCAAAAATTGTTCTTCTGTTTTTGAACCTAGTCACAGACCGAAAGTGATACCCAAAAAATCGGAAGTGATAAACAATTACTGAAAATCCACCAAATTATTGCGCGAGAAAAGTTACGGTAAAATACCTAGCAACGTTTTCGCGCAGCATTTGCTTGCGCATCTTTTAGTATAACCTTCGACCAGGAAATTTGACCGAAAGTGGACCAAAACAAAAAAAAGTCCGAACCTGGATTATGTACCATGAATACGGTTTATAGCTAAAGGTCGGTGTTATCCTTATTCTGGGAAATAACATTAGTGAGACATATTAATTCTCGACCTGGGATCCAGACAGAACGCAATTTCTTCCAACGAAATTCATAAACGGATAAATCAAGTTTGCGAGCGAACACGTGACCCTAAAACGCCTATTTATACCGGCTTAAGTATGGCTCGGCTGATAACTAGACCAATTTTTCAACAACAAATTTCGTATTTTTGATTTTTAGGTTCATCTCCGATCAAAATTTATGGTCGGAGGTGACAAATTATAATGCAGGAGAAAGACAAAATCACAACAATGAAACATTTTTGGTGAAAAAGCACTGAAAATGAAAATTTTAATGTGGACGTGAAACACCAAGAAAAATATACAGGAACAAAAGAAACACGGTTAGATCACGAAAAAATACAATGAAGAAAAAAATGGAAAAATTTGGTCAAAGACGCTTTTACCTGCACTAGGCAAAATCAATAAAAAAAGGTGAAAATCTCCAAATGACCCAATTTTCTGTTGATCGATAAAGCTAGACGAGGCGAATTCTATGTTGGGTAGGATGCATGCCATATTCATGGATACCGAAGTTATGGCAGCTTGCAGATCGGCAAAATGGCTATTTAGGCTGGAATCTGAAAGATCGTAATTTTAGAAGATTGTAATTGTAGAAGATTGTTTCCTCTGTATCACCACTTCCAAGTTCCCGAGAATTGAAACTACTAAACCTGACAGCATACTTGTACGGAGGATTTGGTGGCGGAAAACGTTGGATTATATTATACGATGAAAGAATGGTTGGTGAGATAGTTTGCTGTGGATCCCCGAGAGCCAAGTGAGTGCACGATGAGCGTTTTACTTGGCCGCGAAAGAACGATGGACTTCGATCGGACCGCTTTGGGAGGTCTCACTACTAGACAATTTCTAGGACATCACTGTATCTATCTCCTATGTTTAAACACTGACACAAATATCTATTTCCAGTATTTTGAACTCACTTTCAGTTTACAATTTAAATATGCATATGTTAACCGGTAGATAAACCCGGTTAAACCCGGTTATAAACCCGGATAAACCCGGTTATAAACCCGGATAAACCCAACCGGTAGATACCGCGAGTGGAGGACACCTCAAGTCAAAATGGAGCAATATTTTCCGTTGAAAATTTGAACGATGGAAGCTATGCTATCTGGCTATTTAACGGTGCTGAAATTATATTAATATTGCTTACCGATACAGTATGAATCAAACTAGAAGCCCAAAATTTCAATGTACCTAGCTTAATAATAGTATGTAGTATTGATAATTTTTTTGTAATTAATTGTTATCAATTCGTTTACAAATACGCCCATTATATAGGGGTTATAACGCGAAATTTCATTCAAATAATATGCCCAGAAATCCAAGCAATTAAGCGTACTTAGCTTAATAACAGATATGTATTGTTAGTAATTATGCTTTCTCTTTTCCAAATTTAATATGGAAGATTTTATAGAGACAGGCGAAGTACTTCCAAGTGAATTATTGTATGAAATATATTATAATTACGAAACACAAGAGACGATATTGGAGACAATTTCGACAGGTTCACCATTAATTCAATACAAAATACTTATGTACAATATAACAACGTATTTTACCATGCCAACATGGATACCCAGAGAAAAATAATAAATTGAAAGCACGTGCCTACGTTAGAATTTATGGAGCTGTAATTAGTAAACCGTTTGATTTCTGAAAAAAAACGATACTGCTCCAGCGATAATGATACAAAGGAAAAACACCGACAAAATTTCGAATGAAATAGATGTCCGACTGCCGTTAAATTTAACATATCGCTTGGATATTTACAAAAAGCGAGAAAACGCTTTTATTCTGCCAAATTAGGTACACTGAACGTTTTTCGTCGGGAATTTTGTTTGAAAACCCTGTACCAAGTTAAAATTTGAAGCAAATCCGTCCATTCATTCTCGAAATTTTTGCGAAAGAGCGATACTTAGTGAGTCTTATAAAGTTATTCCTTGCGGTTCCGAATCTGTTCCCAGTATACGCTAAATTATACGGCGTCGTACAGTTAATCCTCCCCCATAATGCCAGAACGTGAAAAAGAACGTTTTTTTGAAAAACGTTAATTTTAACTCCTGGCGGCAAGGCAGCTAACCGTACTAAATCGGGTTAGATTAATTAACGTCTAAATAATACTCCGATGTATGTACTTTTAGCCACTAGCAGTCACAAATGTGATTTCGGGACGTATGTCCGATTGGCTCGAAAGTGGGCTTATTCGACCGAATTCGTAACACGTGACCTAGTCATAGCCCAAAAATAGAATTTCTAAAGTAAAAACTTTCAACAAGTGACAAAATCACGAATTTTTTACTTTTCGATTTGGTATTATTTAGAAAATATGCCACGAGCCAAAGTATGTTCAATAAAAATTCGACTCGAAACAAATGTGCTAAAACCTTATTTAAGGACAGTCAAAGGCAATTTTGGCCATGTGACTTTCGAGGTCCATAGCTTTAAAACAAATAATCGGAGTACGTTTTAGACACTTTTGCTGGATGCCCAGGGGCAGCTGCCATGCCCCAAGAGTTAAAATTAACTTTTTTCAGAAAAGGTCTTTTCGCGTTGTCTTTAGGGGGAATTTTGAATATTCTGGGAACAGATTCGGAACCGCGAGGAACAAATCTATAAGACGCACTAAGTCGCGTCAGGCTGTCAGTTGGTGCCTGGGACCATGGGAGACGCTTTTTACAGTCGTGTACTACCAGATGGTAAATACAATGGCTAACTATTAATCGTCTATATTCCATATCCCTAGGAGCTAACAGTTTTTCTTAGCTTCGTTTAAAAACCTATATCTTTACGGCTAGTAAGGACGAGTTTTCAATTCATGCACTCAGAATATTGGTTAGGGTTTCTCATTTATTCTGTTGTTTAGAATAATCTTAATCAAGAGACTATATTCAAGTATATCAACTGATTATTTAGAAATTAATACAGGAACCCTAGCTTTTAAATCCGCTGTTTCACACTGTCTATTCCGACTTATTTCGACAGTTTTCAACACTTTAGTTTATCAGTTACTAACAGGTTAGGTCTCCCTGACTGTTTCCGACACTTTTATTTGTTAATAATCAATACTTATAGTCTTTCCAGCTATTTCTGATCGTCTATTCTACTAAATAACGAATAGCCTAAACCATTTCGCCTTAGTGATAGTCCTGTTTAATAAATAACTAATGATGTATGTAATTCGGACTTATTCCATTTGTTTCCAATAGCCTATTGTAATAATATCTAATGGCTTAGGTCTTTCCAGCTTATTCCGACTGCCTCCGACAGTCCTATTCTATACATAACTAATAATTCAAGTCTTTTCTGCATATTCCGGAGAATATATCCTTTCTGGAATTGTTTAATATTGTTTACATTTCGTTTTAGTATATCGGGTTCTGGAAGCCTCGTATATTCGTTTATGATTCCGACAAAGACATTATTTGATATAAACATTCAACTGCTGTTTGAATCGGACTTTCCTCACCAATGGTCAAATTACTAGTGCTCTGCATAATTACCTCAACCTCCTTGAATCTAGTATTAAATTATTTTTACCAGTACTTTACTCTTCTTGCGAGTTATTTTAATTTTTGTTTTTTGTTCTTCCTTTCCATAAGTCAAGTCGTAGGAATAACGCTCTTTCTGATAATCCATATGTTTTTGCTGGTTCCTGGTCTGTCCCGGTTTGTCTCCGATTTCGAGGTCGGATTTGCATTCTTCCACTCCAGCAGATTTTAACCTTTCCTTGCAACTGTTCGATTTTTGTCTTCCGTACCACTCGCTCTTCATTGTTCATGAGTACTACATTTTAAATACTTAAAGCGCATCGTGGGATAAGTGTAACCGTGTCAGTGTAATATCAGTATCATCATATATGAGCACCGAACTTTGGTTTGCAAGGGAGTGAAGAAATTGTACACCAGTTTATATTCTCCGGTTTGCGTGCCTATTTCATTGGCCGTTCATGTTATTTTTGTTGCTCCTTTCCTAGCTCTGCCATTCCTAGTCCCATTACATGGCTTATGTCGTTATAGTGCTGAATATCTTAAAGGATATTCGTTTCGACGTTCTCCAACAAACCTTCTGTTTTTTACTGTACCACAATATAATCTCTTGCTCTTCCTGTTTCACTTTTATATTTTCAAAAACGTATGCAGTAAAATACCTACATAGTTTTTAAGGTTTCTTCCCATGATGTCGTATTAGCATTACAAAGCTGTTAGCTTTACCGCTTTCGTGATTTTCAACATATTCATCTATAGTAATTGTGAATCTGATTTCTACGACTATGCCCAGGATTTCCTAATTCGAGATATCCTTTCAATATACTTTTTGATCACTCTCAGCAATCGTCGCTGAAGTTTGGTCCCAGGCTAAACCAGCTGATGGCTCCCGTATTAGGTTTATTTGGTATTCCTATGTCGGCCAATGATAAACAGTTGAAAGCCACAAGTGAATCAACAATTGAAGCAAAAAATTATTATGTCCCATCGTGTTCCAGCCAAACTGAAATGCACCCAACAAACGAACTCCATTTCTATTCGTTTATTGATATTTCTGCTGCACGAAAAGAGTGCATAAATTATTCCGGCCAGTTTATAAGATAGGAAAAGTCAGCTTTTTGTAAAAAGGGATCAAATGTGTTTTTGCATGTTGGAAAAAGTTATATTAACCCTCTGGACAAAATTTGCGTCGAAACGCTTAAGCAAAATCAACCACAAAATGTACCTATCCCACGTAACGCTAAAATCCAAAAAAGAATGGAAAACATTTTTGTTCGCGTACTCCCGACCTCTTGATGTTACATTCTCCGATTATCTAACTTTTTAGACTCCGGGTTTTTTCCGCTCCAGCTTGCTTCAGAAATCACTTTTTAAATCATTCCCGCAAGAGGGAGCTTTATGAATAAGCATACCCTCTAATACTGTAAAGTGTTTTGATTAGTCATCAACTGGCAACTGATTGGTTAAAAATATTAATACTCCTTCGATCGAATTCGAAGATCTATTCAAATAGAAAAAAATACGATTGAGCCGCCTTGCACTCGAACACCAATGATGAGTTTTGTATGAAGGGTATGAAGAGCGACCTACCCCCCTGCGCCGTAAATTTGACGAATCTCATAAAATAGACGAAATGCAGTCCATTGAAAGTCAGATTGGAAAAAAATAAGACAAACTACGAACATAGAGAATGTTGGCCTGGAACCAGAAATGTTTTTTGTATTACTGATTTCAAATATTAACTCCTAG
>SCLF01072660.1:0-11482 GCA_004367975.1 Mesochordaeus erythrocephalus
AATCTGCAAATAATTATGTTGCCGAAGAAAACAACCGGGTTTTTACAGCCATTGGAACTGTCAACGTTTGCCCAGATAAAAGGAACGTATAAACAATGGCTTAGCGTAGAAAAAGTTCTCGATGAACGCGAAAAAATTACCGAATAGCGTGCAGTCAAAAAAATGGTTGAGATTTTCCAAAATTTGACCGTGAACCAAACTAATAACGGTTTTCAGGATACGCATGGCATGTCGGATGAGGAAGTTTGGAACGAATTGAACGAAAGACTAGAAGCAATGCAATTTTTGTCTGCCTGAATACAAATTTTGAAAAATTCCCACTTCTAGGGTTCGTACTTTTGCGTTAATACTGTATATATAATAAGTTCTAATTTTTCTCTTAAATAAATAAGCCATATTGAACAAAACGACAAACGTATATAGAGTTTAAAAGTAATATACAGAGAAAATTGACTAATTGGATTAATACGCACTTCTTAACAGTCACTCATCCGCAAACGAGCACTGCTTACGCTTCAAATAGGCACATATGTGATTTTTGTTTACATTCCGCTTATATGAAACATTTTACAGAGCTTTCAGTACAGCTGGATTAATTAGGACCCTGGGAATCCAATAAAAATATCGAAAACATACTGAGATGATTTTTTCTTAACCCGTACGCTGATGAAATGGTTCTACCCTCACGCTGAATTCTGTGCCGCTCAGACACATACTCGTGAAACTGATAATTTCAGTTCTAGATTCCAAGTTTTGTGTTGTTGATAGAAGATATAAGGGTTAGTTGGAAAAGAGAATTTCCGATATATTTACAAACGTTTAAGCTGTTGTCGGTCAAATTAGGTCATTCTTGACCTTATTGGGTATAATAACTGCGGTATTATATCTAATTCTGAGCTTATTTGCAGAATCCGCCCAGACACATAATTATTATTTCGTATAACTATCGAATACTTTATCATAATTTGTACTTTTATAACTCATATTCTTCCCCTCATCTCCTTCTACCTCTGTACCAACCGGGGGCGTTTTCCGCCCACGCAAATTTGGGATTGATTTGGTGCGGAGTTTCCCTATAACTATCGAATACACAATATTTTGTTGTTTTTTTCAAATTTTTTTTCGCTATTCTCAAAAGGTTTACGTGAGAATATTGAGAGTTCGTAAGTCTTCCCCAACAGAGGAAGTAACGGGGGATTATTCTAAACAACTATTCCAACTAGCCTTTATACCCCTCGTCATAGTAAACAAAAATATCATTTTTGAATACTAGAGAGTGAAATAATTTGATTAATATTGCTGGTATAAAATAGCCAATTAGGTGCCTGAGGGATACTTAAATAATTAGGTGCCTGAGAGATATATTAATAAATAAATAGTGAATTATGGAGTGACCAGAAGATGCGCCGAAAAATATTGACCCATAGTCAGGGGGGTGAATCGGGCCCAGCTTACGGTCTAGTGCTTGAAAATCGCATTTGTATGCCAAAAAGTCATATAATGACTCATTGAAACTTCCGTCACAAGCTTATTGGGAGAGATAATTCGTATATTTCTGTGGTTGGATAGTGCAGTACAGGTTGTGAGTGTGTTTTGTTGTGAAGACTATACTTACCATGTAACAATCCGTTTGGCTTTTCATTACCATCTTCCCTTGTGTCGTCTGTATTATCACTAATATCAATCTCCTTGCGAATTTGCGTCAGAATCTCTTCATCCACCCATCCACCACATCGCTTTGAAAATAAACGAAGGGAATCTTCAGCCTCTTCTATCCTTCCCTTTTATGATAATTATTTTCTAAATGTTTGATGTTTACTGACCTTTGAGTATAGCCAGCGGTATGATTTCGGCAAAACAAACGGGGCAACTGTTATTGGGATGTACAAGTGAGTATGTAAAGTAATGTATGAAATTTTTTTTCAATTAATCGCCGACCAAAATTGATAGCTAGGTACCTTTATATACACTTAAACGTTCTGTTCGAGCAAATATCAACAGACGTATATGGGCAGGTTTTGACCGAAATCTTCGGATTTTTCGTGTTTTGGGTTACATTCAGGTTAAACATCTCGGTTTAAGCTGAAAATTCCATGCTGCACGATGTCCAGCGGGAGGCTGGACAATGCCGCCCCTTCATAACTACCCATGTGAACCGGTTTGAGCAAATTTAGACTCAATACTCATCGCCAATAATATAACAGCTCAAGAATTATTTGTTTGTTATCTTATCTGCTATTGCGTCTATAAATGTTATCTCAATATGAAAAATGAGTGAGGTCTAGATAAGGAAACACGGAAAACACCCAATTAATCTGAAAGAGTTCGTAAACGATGAAATCAGTTTTATGAGAGAACGTATAGCGCTAGCGGTTGAATTTTCACAGCTAGATTAGAAATAGCTGGTCGATAACCTGGTCAATTTTTCGCTGTAAATTTTCGAATTTTTGGTTCAATTGCGGTTGTAATTTTTGGCCGCAAGTTCTCTCAAAATCTGCGGCATTGAATTCTATCCGGAAATACTGTGTTGATATGTAAGACAGAGCTGTCATAAATAGTAAAAAAGTGGAACTCTTCCAAATGTCATGTGTTGTAAAAATATACCCCACACAAAAATTCTATGTGGCTCTCAACTCCAGACAATAAATTTTCGGTTTTAGGTAGCACTGCCGGTGGTACCTCCGGTCTAGAAATGGTCGTAAAAGATGCAGCGTGGAATTTGTGGGCGTCCTGGGGGAATTCTGACCTAGCCGTGCTCAGTTTCGAGTAAAACGCGAAAACTGCACAGGAGTAAAGTACGTCTAAGTACTTTAATTATTTGAACATAGATCTCTACTGTTAATTTGGTACTATAATTTGCTGTGATACTTTCGGCCTGGAACTGCCTTGAAACGCCCAACATTTTTAGGGGGGCTTATTGAGGCCCATGGTCCTCGGAGGACAATGTAAGAATGTGGGTTAATACAGGTTAATTTAACCAATACAGGCAACTAATTTCTTAATTACGCACGTAAACGTGTCTGAAAAATCAAATTTACTGTACTTATTCTAATACACCCTACATATCATAGGAACGGGTACAAAGGATACTATTAGTTGTATTGTCCGCCATTCTCGAATAAATAAGGCACACAAAATAACCATTAGTATACCAGCACCAAGTGCAGTCGATACCACCAATAATCCGCAAATCGAACGGTATTTCGGCGTTAATACCTCGGTTGGATAGACCATTGCGGGTAATGCCAAAATCAAAGCTGAAAATATTTCGATTACACAATATCCTCTGAACAACCGATACGTCTCCTATGGACATGATTAATCTTTCGAATTTTTCCCGAACATGGAGCGTTGTAGAAAATAATGTTTTACCTTTAACCAGTGGATACCCTGAGAGAAATTTCCAAAATGTCCACCGCTGTTCTTTTCCATCTTAAGTCAACGCGGAACAATATTTGCCGTTGAGATTTTGAACGAGGGAAGCTATGCTATCTCGCTATTTCACGGTGTTAAAATTATATTCATAGTGCTCACCAATAAAGTATGAAAAATCGGAATGTAACGGTTATACACGTGAAATTTCATTCAAATAATATTTTCTCGGTCAAATATATCGCTAGAATTTTATCTATTCCTTTACAAACACACCGTGATATTTCATTTAAATAATATTTTCTCGATCAAATAATATGCTTAGAAATCCAAAAAATTCAGCGTACGTAGCTTAATAACAGATTTGTATTATTAGTAATTATTTAGTAATTATTTGGAATTATTTCGTAATTATTTGGAATTATTTGAGACTTGTTAATTATTATTCTTCGTATGGCTATTATACAATTTCACGTTTTTTAAATTGCCAGATTACCACCGAAATTGGTCTCATTCGACGCGCACGGTTGTCAGTAACACTTCTTCTCAAGTAATCTACCCGAATTCCTAACCCGTTATGTAGTCAAAAATGTGATTTCGGGAAGTATGTCCGATTGGTACGAAAGTGAGCTTATTCGACTTCAATTCTTCTCGAAGGACAGACCCTAAATTCTTAACACGTGACCTAGTTATAGCCCAAAAATGTGATTTCTAAAGTAGAATTTTCAAAAAGTGATAAAATCACGAATTTTTCACTTTTCGATTTGTTATGATTTAGAAAACATGCCAATATCCCAAGGTATGTTCAGTAAACATTTGATCTCCCTCTGTCTCTCTCTAATTTAGACATCTACACCGTAAATTCAATAAAAAATACTTATCTGCACAATAATAATCGGAAAACCGTTGGATTTCTGAAAAATGGAGACTGCAACACTAAATATTTAATAAAAAATGTTGTTTACAACATGAGACCATTATTTTCTTTCTATGCCAACTTGGATACGCTGAGTAATATAATAAATTGAAAGCGAGTTCCTACCGTTAAAATTCTTAGTGCTGTAATTAAACTGATTTCTGCAAAAAAACCGACTATGCTCCAGTGTATATTCAATAAAAAATGTCTGTGGATGATAAGACCGCCATGTTTTGTCTGTAACGACAATGATATAAAGGCAAAACACTGACAAAATTTGGATTGAAATAGAGGCCCGATGGCTGAGATAATGGCAGTTAAATTTTGTAAATCACTTGGATTTTCACAAAAAGCGAGAAAAAGGTTTTGATCTGCCAAATTAGTTGCACTGAAGGATATTCGAAAACCCTGTAATAAGCTAAAATTTGAAGCAGATCCGTCCATTCGTTCTCGAGATATTTGCGAGAGAAGAGCGTCTTGGACGTTCAGTCCCTTCGGGGTGTCCACTGGTTAAGGCAGGAAAGGTGCCTTGGAGTTATGCTGGGTATTTTTCGATTTAATGCAGGTGAAGACTCACCAATAAGGACTTGAAACATGCGGGTAATCCCGTATACCCAAGCTCCACCAAATGTATTGACTGCCAGAAAAATATTTATCAGAACAGTTGCAAGTCCACTAGCTGCCATTACATTGACACGCCCAAATCTGTCTGCTACTCTGCCGGCTACAATCGGTCCTATCGTGAGACCAACGTTGAAAAATAAAATAAATATGGCTGGCATTGATCCACTGTCACACACCAACCGGTATTCCTTTACGACCGTGTCATTAAATAAACTTTTTGAGGATGATTGCCAAGTTCAGTTATTAGATTTACATTGCAACATAACTGCCGAACCTATTACACCATCATGAACACTCAAACGTCTAGCTGGTCGATCTGTACAAAGTCTCACTTTTTTTAAATCGAGCTATTTGCCCAAAGTCTCACGGGTTTGACTCCCGAAAGTTAGGGTTAGGCGCAATTAGAACCTTACACAAAATAGTAGGGTTAATTACGCTACCCTAGTTTTGCTCTCTAATTTAACAATGCAATTATGCTTGCTTAACCGTCGCGGTAGAAAATGATTTATTGCTCACGGTACAATCTGGTGCAAACGCGCCAGTTCTCATAACTTCAGCAGAAACAACCATATACCATATAACATATCAAATTTTAAGGGTATTTGATAGATTTGGTAAGTAGTTATACCCACTAGAAGTCGAAAATGTGAATTCGGGAAGTATGTCCGATTTTCTCGAAAGTGGACTTATTCGACGCGTCATGACTCCAGCTTTAATTAGTCTCAAAGGACCGACTCAACACGTGACCAAGTTATAGGCCAAAAATTGGCCAAAAAAGGTACAAATTTTCAAAAAGTGACAAAATCCCGACTTTTTCACTATTGCAAAAATCCAGCCGGGGAAACGTATGTTCACTAAAAAATTGAGTCAAAACAACGTCAATCAAGGGTATACTAGGGGGGTCAAAGTCAAGGGTATCGATTTTGGCCATAATGAATTTCGAGGTCCATAGCTTTAAAGAAAATAATCTCACTATGTTTTCGATACCTCTATTCGATGGCCAGGCGACTAATTAATGTATTACGATTTTGTTCGGTGAGCTGCCATGTTCCCATGAGTTAAAATTAACGGGTTTATAAAAAAGGTCGAAAAAAAAATTTCATTTTAGTTAAATAGAAAGTGTTTCTAGAGCCCGATCGGAGTGGCGATAAGCTTAAAAGTCGCCCGAAAGTTTTTGACCCAGGGTCAGAGGGGTCAAATTTGTGCTACCATGTGTCCTAGTATCCTTATAATGCCATTTTAGCCATTTTTTTAGCCATTTTTTAGCCATTTTTACCGTGACGGTTAACACTTGGTTTTTGAATTAAAAATAAAACAATAAACTATTAAATACGCACCACAGTTCCCACAACTTAAGCAGAAACAATTGTACGCACTTTTGTAATGTAACACCGTTACGATAGTTGACATTTTTGAATTTTGCAAAATTTTCCAAAATGTAAAAATAAACGAGTTGTTACATTGACTGACCCTAATGGGCGTGTGTCAGTTTATAATTGTGAGCTACTCATAACGCTAAGAATTACTTTATTATACAAACAATAATTTATCATATTGGTGTAGAAGAGTAAAAATTAATGTTAGTGATCTCTGATCTTTGATCTTTCAACCCGTGAGGTTTTGGGAAATACCGAAAAATATTAGTTCTCACTTAACTCTAGTCGTGCGAAGTTATTATTCTCCGTCCATTATTTTATGTATTAACCCTCTTGTAAAAAATGAGTGAAAACGCTTCCGCAAATGTGTCCACGGAATCGTCATATGATTTGTAGTGCTAAAAATTTGAAAAAAAAAAAAAAAACCAGACGCTTCTAATCAAAAAGCATTCGCGTTACCTTTTGATCTTAAGTCTTTGATCTACTGAGTTCGCTAGACTCTCTATATATTTACAACGGGAAACTATATATTGACAAGTCATCCGATTGAAATTTACTTTGCTTACCGAGAACTGATTGGTCAGAAATTTCTACGCAATTTTGTTTTATTTCTAATACATAATAAAAAAATCTCATGGGCTCGAGGAAATTCGACGAGATACGATGATTTCGTAAAATCACGGAAAATAGACTTGATTCAAAGTCCAGAAATTCCCAAAATAAAGAATCTTGGGTTGGAATCGCAGTTAAATTTTGTATTACTGATTTTAAATTCTAACTCCTGAGGATTAAGTATCAAAAACTGTAGCCATTTTTGTGTTCGAAAAAACACATCTCTCCAGTTTCTTTACAAGAGTTTTTTATTCGTTAATAACCATATACTCGACATTAACTATTACTTAAAAATTCAACTCAAATTTTAAAGCGAAATACAGCTGAGAAGTCTGGTAAATTTGCGTTTTACTAGATCAAAAGCTCGAAAAGGGCTTCGATTGGTTCTCGATTTCTATCGAATAACTCCCATACGCCAAGCTAGGATAACAGCAATGCATAGAAGGCGGGTAGATAGGGCAGTGAGACAGATAAATTAAAAGCTAGACAAATAATTAAACAAATTAACTAATCGCACTGGGTAATTTTAATGCCATTCTGCCAATAGTGTTTGCGTATCTATAGTATAGTTTTTGTACGGCAAAACCGACCAATTAAGTTCAATAGAGCATATTTATAATTATACTAATTGTTATATTATATTATAATATTAATAATTTACATATTATAATTTATATTTATAATACAGGAAATTAATACATTTAGATACGTATGCACTAGTGATACTAATTTTCACCCAAGTAAAAATAATTATCGTAAAAGAACTAAGAATGAGATTTCCCGTGAAGTATGAATCCGGCGCTCTACAGCATTGAAAGATGGTCTGATGTTGACAAAATGGCATTAAAGTTACTTAACCCGTACGCACGAATGTGTGTCGCTCGGCACACACTTTTCATTAATTGGACCATAACTTCTAGTTATGATCACTACGGGTTAATACAATTAATTTATTTATGGGTGTCACTATCTAGTATAGACGCGTTCTATGCATTGTTGTTATCTTAGCTTGACTTCTGGGAGATATGCTATAGAAATCAAGAACCAATCGCAGTCCTTTTTGAACTTTTGATCTATGGACGGGTGCATCCCAAAGTCGCAAATATTTGAAAAAAGTTCGAGTTGGCGAAAGTCGCAGACATTCACAAAGCTAACCCTAATTTTTCTGACCGATTTAACATCCCGTATAATGACTCAAATAATGACTCAATGCTAAACGGTCTGCGACTTTGAGAAGACCCACTATGGACGGATAGATTATACACACATGGTGCCTAGCACTGATATTTTATAATAATCATTTCCTATCGTTAAAATTAAAATCTTCACACTTTTCTATCGTTGTGTCAGCAAAGCACTTCTCAATTTTATGCCTCTTAGAAAGTTGCATCACTTCATCCATCCCGCAGTTTACAGGCTTGTGGTAAGCGCATTTGGATTCACGAATACTCATATTTGCGAATGCTAGATCGACTGTATGTTCAGAAGCAGCTTCATCAAACTCGGCGCAAGTAAATTTTGGGCTTTTAGTCGTTTCTAGAAACAGCAACAACAGCTTAGTGTATCTAAATCCCATACCAGTGGCCGATAGAATAAAGTATTTAATTATCTTTTAATGGATATCCCTTTCATCGCATACTGATCGTTTTGTGTCCAAAATTGTGGCAGAGAAAATATTAAAGTTGACAAAAACTTGACAGGTTTTGACAAAAACTTTGTAAATAGTGTGACAAAATTGCAGTGGGTCGGGTGATAATCAATTAATTTTCAGAATGTTGAAATAATGACGGATGAAATAATGCCTATCTGGACACAATGATGCCTGACAAGGAAACTTTTGAAGTCACATATTTATTTATATACAAGATGCTGGTGGACCATCAGCAACACGCAGTTCATGGAAATTGACAGATATTTTGATAAGATATGTCAAAGCTTTTCCGGACTCATACACAGAATGCAGCACGTTTGTAACAAATAAATTTATGGACTTGTATAAATAAAATAAATCGCTCAAATACACCGGAGCACACACTATCTTACAGGCTAACCATATCCTTAAGAAAACAGATGTTATTATATCAGATGCAACAGAACAGCACACAACGGGCGAAAATGGCAGAAATACATCATATCAAATCGAGTGGAGATGTTGCATTTTTGAAAATGGGAGTTCTCCCATTTAAGAAGTTTGAATTTCTTCACACCAAGGCGGAAAAGCCAAAATATCTTCCCAAAACTGCGTATAAAATGATACAAAAAGAATTCAAACCCACAGTCGTACAAGTGGGTTGCGAGTAGTGGAACTTCCTACCGAAGAGATAAAAGACGACATCGGGAAGAGGAAGTTATGGATCATATATATATATATATGGACCACAAGGCGCGAAAATGCAAGCCAACAGAGAAGTAAGTTAACTTTTAATATAGATGCGGATAAAAGAAAAGTTTGGAAAATAAGGAAAGAGGAAATAAATCAAACTGTAGAAATCTTTAAAATGAATACTTAAATCCAAATACCAAAAATCCAAATGGATCATGCCAAGCTGAAAACTTAATAACGTATATGAAGAGATGCAACCGTCACCCACATCCAATTCAAGTGCGCAGATTAAATAATTGTGTGCTTTACAATAGCAAATTAGATTTTGAATACAAAATACTGTTTGACGCTCAAATTAGAAATTATCAAGCAAAAGAGCCTCCGATACGAAACCAAGAAAGGAACAAGCACCTGTGCTAAAATGGTGCATGTCGCTTAAAATGGGAGGATATACGGGTGAATTGTGCGCAAAATAGATTGCTTCTAAACATAGACATAAGCATATCAAAAGCCAATCTGGCCGGTAATAGGCAAGCAGTGTTAACTTTTGCAGAAGCTAAAAGTGCGAAAGGGAACTTCCCGGTAACTGCGCTAGACAGAAGCTGGAGATATAGATGGAGGCCTATGAGTTGGCTAATCTCTTCAAAGACTAACACACAATCAAATGGAGATACTCGTGTTGTGCGACACTACTAGCTTTTGGATTAGACGCATCTTACACAGATGGAGATGGCGCCACCAGCAGTGCTACCAAAAAACGTGTTTCAGAATGATCTTCAGGTTCAACAAGAAAGTTTGGAATGATTCTTCTAAGATGCAAAATTTTCGGAATGCCGGAACCGGAGGAAACTGCGAAATACATCTTCAGCAGTCACATCGAAGTAGTGATGCCGATCCAAGTGGCTGAAGTAAGACCGGTCGTTAGATTTCTGCTGCAAATTGCACTGCAAGAACGACAAAAAAGAGGCGGGGATGCACAGGTTGCGATTTACCTCGTCAAAGCATGTTCAACAGGCTCATTTCAATTAGAAACATTTAATCCAATGACATTTGGACTATTTGGGAATTATCCGAAAACAATATTGGACTTAAAAGAATTATATGTATAAAAGGCTCAGCGTAATTTCTTGGAACCACCGTTGACCTGCAATTAAATGGGAAAACGGCCGGATTTGTATGATGTAAATCTAAAAGCGTGATGAAAGTCTAACGCTCCGATTTAACGAATTGGAAAAACAGGCAATGAATTGCCTGATGAAGCAAGCTGATCAGCTAGCGCATAGAGAAGACTAGAGACTTACATTGCCAACATTGCCAACATTCTTATTATCATACCAAAGGATCATTCAAATAAAAGAATCATTGATTATGATTCTGTAGCATATCCTATAACTTTACATAAATGGCTTAAACTAAAAACATGAGTGGTTCGTTACTTTGCGTAGTCGAAATATTGTCAAGAAAGGCCTGTTCGAGGAGACCGATAGCGTAACAAATTTTAAGGGTATTTGATTGATTTTCTCATAGACACGTTATCTGGGGTGGGCGTATTTATGTCAAAACTCTCATTTCGTGGAGTATGTCGAATTGGCTCGAAAGTGGGCTTATTCGACGGGTCATGACTCAAGCTTCAATTATTCTCAGAAGACTGACCCCGAATTCTTAACACGTGACCCAGTTATAGGCCAAAAATGGGCCGAAAAGGGTACAAATTTTCAAAAAGTGATAATATCACGAATTTTTCACTGTTCGATTTTATTATGATTTAGAAAACATGTCTTGATCGCATCAGACCCATTAAGTCTCGTTAAACGACCTCTTGCTACCCATACCCCCTAGGGGGTGGGGGCAGTTTTGATAGGGGTGTATGATGGAGTTACTGTATGAATTGCTTTCATATACGTAGGGTGACCACCCCTCATCTTTTCCCCGGACATGTCCTTTTTTTGGTCAGGAATGACAAAAATGGTTATTGCTAATTATAGTTATTAATACTATGGTTATTATAACCGATTGGCGCTATAAACTCTGATTGGTTATGTGAAGCTTGTATGTGTGAATACTCACCATAGCAGCTGGCAAAATGATAATTTAAAGCTATGAATTAAGTTATTAAGTAGAAAATAATCAAAAGAGGTAATTTAATGATTCGGGTCTCATATATAACATGTTTGTTAATCCATTGAAGTATGGTGCAAGTAGTTGGTCACTCAAAAATGTCCGGATTTTGTCAGGATTTTTTTCCATTGCCAAAATAGA